>CAJVPS010003035.1:0-10958 GCA_910591765.1 Ambispora leptoticha
TATTTTAGTTATAATCTTCTTTGATTAATAGTTTATACTATTTAATCAATTCAAATCTTGAATTATATCAATTACTAATGGCTTCACTCAGATAATCTTTATAATTTCTTTGATTTATTTCTTTTTTTATTTATTTTATATTCTTTTATTAAGACAATATCTATAGATATTGGCACAGATCTTAGAAACCTTTGTCATTATTGAAAGTTATAGTCTAATTTCTCTCTTGTTATCTTTAATTATTTCAGTCTCTCTCAATCCTATATCATTAGAATGAATTAAAGTAAAATCACACTTACCAATTTACCATAACAATATTATGATCAGTAATTATTTCAAAAATAGTTTTAAGTAAATAATAGCAAAGTTATTTAATAGCTCATACTACTATTAATACTTCTTTTTCAGTTATTCTATCTTTTTATTCATTTAGTTTCAAAGTAATATTTATATAAGTAATTACTTATTTTCTTCTATTTTTATCTTTCTGATATAGGATAGCTTCAAGTTCTAAGTTTGAGATATCAGAATAAAGATAGAATTCTTTGTAAAGTCAGAATAAATTAGAATAGATATAATTGTAAGATATTATTTAATTTATTAAAAAGCTTTTTCTTGTTTTATAATCTAAATAAATAATTCTTTATTTTGGAAGAATTTGAATAGAGAAGTAGTAATTTAAGAAAATTCTTTTATAAATTTTCTATAATATTTAGCTAATTCAAGAAATGATTTAAGTTCTTAAATAGTTTTTAATTAGAAAAAAACTTTTATCTTCTAAATAGTTGATGAGTTAGAAGAAATTTCTTCTTCAATTATTATATATCCAAGAAAAAATAGTTTTCTTTTGCAAAAGTTATATTTTTTTGAATTGAATTTTAAATTGATATTATAAATTCTGCAAAATACTTTGTTAAGATGATCTAAGTATTTTTCAAAATCTTTAGAAAATATATTCAGATCATTAATATATATATTGGTAAAATTCTAATTATATTCATCTAATATAATATTTATAGCTTGTTAAAAGTTTATTGAGATATTATATAATTCAAAAGGCATAATATTAAATTCAAAAAGTTTTTCTCTAGAAATGAAAGCAGTTTTAGATTTATTTTCTTCTTTTATTTCAATTTACCAATATTCACAGATTAAATTCATAAATAAAAATCAATGAGCATTTCCAAGAAAGTCTATTATTTTATCAATTCTTGATAATAAATATATATCTTTTTTGAATAATAGTATTTATCTTTCTGTAATCAATATAAAATCTTTTCTTTTTATTCTTTTTGGAAACTATAATAATAGGTAAAGCTCAAGAACTAATTGATAGTTGGATTATATTTGCTTTTAATATTTTTTAGATTTCTTCTAATATAAATAATTAATCTAGAAGAGTGATTTTATAAGATTATTTAATAAGTGATTTATTTTCAGTATGTATTTCATATTAAATTATATTACTTTGTTTAAGTTAATATAATTTAGTTACAAAAATATTAGTATTATCTTCTAATAGTTAAATAAGAAGTTATTCTTATTTAGTAGTTAATTTTTATTTTTTAATAACTTTTTCTTATTCTTGTTTCAAGAAATAAATATAAGCTTCTTGATAATTAATAAATTTAAATCCAGCTATTTTTTAACTAGATTATTCAGATTCTTCTTTGGTAGAGACTGATTTAAGTTATTCAATAGAAATAAGTTGTAGAAATACAAATTGAGTAATTTTTTGATCAGATTTAATAATATAATTATCTTTTAAATTATTTTGAATAATAATATTAATATTTTTAATATATTCAGAGTTAATAATTTTATTTTTAATATTAATTTCTTGTTTAACAAGAAATAAGTAAGATATTACTTGACATATAACTCCTATAAAAATTTTTATAATAATATAAATATCTACTAATATGACTTAATATAATAAAATTCTAATTATTTCTTTTCTAATATAATAAATATCATAATTAGTATTAGTTAGATAAGTTTTTTTTGATAATTTTTCTTTATTTTAGTTATTATATACTTTAATTGTATAATATCTATTATTTTATTATACTAGAGCATCTTTCAAATAATTATTAAATTATTATGAAAGTTTATTAAGAATCTAATAAATAATATTAAATTTTTCTTATATCTTAATTAATTTGAGTTAAAAAAGTTGATTTTAATTTGTTATTTCAATTATTTTATTAGCTACTACTTCTTTTAGAATTAATTCCAATATTATAGGATATTTTTCTTTATCTAATTTAGTTTGAGATTCAGATTATACATAATTATCATATTTATTATTATTATATAGAATTAGATATTCTTAACAGAGTTTTATATTAATATAATTCAAGTAAACAAGTTATTATCTTTAATTAAAACTAAGTTATTGATAAATATATTAAAATATTTTAGTAATAGAGACTTTTATAGAACTCTTATAAATTATTTCATAAACAAAGTTATCTTTATATATAAAGTGAGATAAAATTACTTTGCTAATTTCATTATATTTATCATAAACTTCTAATAGTATTTCTTATTCTCTGAGTTTATTAATTATTCTAGTATTCTTTCTCTATTCTTTATAATTAAATCAATAGATACATTAATATTTATAAGTATAAAAATATTTCTTCTTATAGCTTTTAGTAATAAATATATTTTTTGATTTATTATATTTATCATATTAAGAGCAAGTAAGAAAATTTAGTTGTTTCTCTCTGATATAATTATCACATACAGTTATCTTTTCTTTATTCATTTTAAAATAGATTCCAATATAATATTGATTAATATATTTTTCACATTTTTTGTATCTTTCAATTTGAGAGTTAAGATAAATTTATTAAGAAGTAGATTGATATAAATTAAAACTTTTTTTTACTCTTTTATTAATAAAAAGTTCTTGTTCAACTTTATCAGTTCAGTCTTTATTTATTTTGAATTCAGTATGGAAAGATTTATAAATTTTAATAGTTATCCAGTTAACAAAATTATTATAGTATTAATAATATTAGTAATCAAATATAAAAAGATTTCTATAGCATTAGCATTAGCTATTTGATTCTTGCTAGTTAAATAACTATTAATTATTCTAACTGCATTTTTATATAAACTTTTTATCAAGTTATTTGAAATCTTCTCAGATATATTTCTTTTATCTGATTTTGATTTCTTCTTAATAAACTTGTACTTTATAAATTCTCTTGATACTTCAGATAATCTAAAAAGATATATCTCTAAAATTAACATTTCTTAGATTTTAATTAATAGTTTTAATAGAAGTTCAAACTTCTTTAGTAATAATTTTAATACTATCATTATTTTGAATTTCTTGTTATTTAGAAATTATAATATTCTAATTATTATATTATTATATAAGAAAAGTTTTCTTTTTCAGATATTATTTTTTAAATTCACTCTCAGAATTTTCTTCTAATTCATCTTTTCAGAACTTGTTTTATCAAATATTAGTTCTCCTCTATTACTATAGATAAATTTAATTAGTACTTTTTCTTTTTAATTATCATATTCAATAATAAGAAGTTCTTTCTTGATATTAATATTGGCTTTAATTTTATTTAAAAAGTCTATTTCAATAATTACTAAATATATTTTAACTTTAATAATATTTATTTCAGTAGGAATTATAATTCTATTAATATTCAAAAGTAGATTATTAATAGCTCCAAGAGGTTATTTAGATATTTTATTTATATTAGATATAAAGATTTTGAATTATATTATATTTTTAATCCTATATTTTTATAAAATTATGTGTAATAACATATTTAAAGATATTAACATCAATAATTAAATTAATAATATTCTTTTTAATTTTTGCTTCATATCAAACAGATATGATTTTGAGTTTTTATTCATATAATACTTTTCTTCTTTTAGATTTGAGTACTATAGCTCAGCATATTTCTTTTAATAACTGAGTTCTTTATGAAGATGAGATTTAAATAAGTTAGATAACAGTTATATTTGCTTTTTATTAAGTCAAATCTTCTAGAATATTATAGAGTTCAGTCATGATAATAAATATAAATAAGATAATTTTACTTTTCTTCTTGCAAATAGTTTTCTTGATGAGTTCTTTTTCAAGTATTTTAGATAATCCAGCATTATTCATATGCTAATCAAGAATAACTTTAGAAGTATTTTCTTGTTTATTTTCTTTATTATTATTTAATTTCTTATTTTCTTTAATATACTCTTTATAGGATCAACTTATAGATTTGATTTTATAAGAAGTAATTCTGAAATTTCTGATCTTTTTTTCAGTAGTCAAGTATTTATATATATCAAGTAGCAAATTTATATTATTTAATTTGGTGATTAATATCTGAATACTATTAGTAAGAGCTTGTATTTTAAGCTAGAGCTTATATTTAAGCTAATAATATATTTTGATTATTATTAGTATTCTGATTATTACTAATATTTACCTGATTTGATGATATATTATTTTATTACTAATTATTTCTATTTGTTCTTTAATAATTATTTTTAAAGTTATTTTGATTATTCCTATATAATTATAGCTAAGAATAGTTAGAATAGATATAATCAGACTTATCATAATTATAATAAGTTAAAACTAATTTAGAATTTTGATTATTAGATTTATAATTTTATTATAATTTGATCTTTTATTGATTTCAATACTTTCTATTTGCTAGTTAAAATCTTGAAGTACTATTAAAATAATATTCAGTATTGAGTTATCTTGAATCTAGAATTGATAATATCTTCAGATTGATATATCTGCATCAGCTTTTTCTATATTCTTTGTCACTTAAATCATACTTATAAAAGTTTTATTAGCTAAAATCTGTATTTATTTTCTGATTTCTAGTTTGAGTTCTCTTCTATAAGTTTAGATCTTGTATTCTTTTAAATATTTATTTTTAGAGTCTACTTTATAAAGTAGATTAATAAATTTGTTTATGTATTCTTTTATTATTACAAGATTTTAATTTTATTTTGTTACTGATTAATTCTTTTTCAGATTCAGAAGTGAGTAATAAATTAATAACTAAAACTATATGATTAGTTTTGATTATCATTCTAAGTAGTTAATTAGATGATATTATTTCTTTTTCTTTCATCATATTACAAGATAATAGTATTTTCTAGATATTCTTTGACTAGTTATACTTTTTAGCATTAGTAATACCATTAGCTTGGATGACTATATTAAAGTTTTTGAACTATTTAATTGAGTTTTAATTATTTTTTCTATATTTTCTAATAGAAATAATAATTTTTTTCATAGGCTAATTATTTTGATTAGCTATTTGATTAGTAAGTACTCTAAGAACTTGAATTAGATTATCTAAATTATTATTATTATTATTATTATTCAATGTCATTTAATTATCTTCTTTTTTGATTAATTGATTGTTATCTTCTGAATTTGTTTAAGTATTTTCTTCTGAACTGGAATAATTATTATTTTTTTTTAATTTTAGAATTAATATAATTTAAATAGAGAATGTTGATGAATCTTCTGGATTTTTAATTTCAGAATAATATCTATTGATTGTTATCTTCTGAATCTGTTTAAGTATTTTTTTTGAACTGGAATAATTATTATTTTCTTTTAATTTTAGAGTTAATATAATTTAAATAGAGAATGTTGATAAATCTTCTGGATTTTTAATTTCAGAATAATATCTATTAATATTACTATTATTTGAAGAAGTTTTTGATTGCAAAATAAAGTTTTAATAAATGAATCTTTAGTAAAATTTTATTTAATTAGATCAAGTTGTTCTTCTTGAGTATTAATATGATTAAAGATAAAAGTATTTACTAATTATATTATTTTTTATTTAAGATAGATAATATATATCTCACTTAGATTAAGTTAAATTAATTTATAAAATAACAAATATATGATTTGATTTACTGATATTGTTTTAATACTTTCTGTAAGCAAGTAAAATATCTAAAATTATAAAGAAAAGTTAGATTAAAGAGAATGATAATAGAGATAATAGTATTAAGAGAGTATTTTAATAGGATAGCTAGGAGTTTGATATATTTTCAAATAATAATTAATAGGTAATCCAATAAAAAAATAACAAATGATCATGAAAATTCAAGATACAAATATTTATTAATTATGAATGATAAAAAAAAGATATAAAAAGAAATATACAAAGAATATATATAATAATAATATGTGAAAGAGATCTTTCTTCATAAAGAAGGTATCAAAAATATATTATAGTAAATCAATAATTGAATTTTTACTTAAATTTTTCTTAATAATATAGAATTAGAAAAGACTGAATTAATTAAAAAATAATAAGAAAAGAATTAGATTATACTTTCAACAATGACAAAGATTTTTAAGATCTGTATTAATATCTATAGATATTATTTTTAAAAGAGAAAATAAAATAATAAAAAAAAGAAAATAAATCAAGAAAATTATAAAGATTGATTAATATAGCCATTAGTAATCAATATAATTCAGGATTTTAAATAATTAAATAGTAAATTTACTATTAATCAAAGAAGATTATAATTAATAAAAGATAAAAACTAAAGTATAAAAACTAAATAACTAAAAAGATATAGCTTATTTATAATAAAGATCTTTTATTCTCAAAAATAATAAAATAAATAAAATAAAAAGTTTAACTTATTTATAATAAAGATCTTCTACTCTCAAAATAATATCAAAATTAAAAATCAATATAATATTATAACTTAAATCAAAATTAACTTTATATGATTAAAAAAATAAAACCAAGTAAAAGGAAAAATACTAATATAATTAAAAAAGAAATCTTTCAAAAAGATTATTATTATTATGATAATAAGCTTTTTAATTATATTTTTCAAACAATTCAATTCAAAACTATTTATTTCAAGCTGGAATAATAAATTCTTTTATATATTTTCAAATATATAAATTATTATAATATTACTAGTTAATACTATCTAAATATATATATCATTATAAAAAGAGCTATATTAATATTAAAAATATAAATGTTAAAAGATATTAAAAGATATTTAAGAATATATATGAATATTAAAAGATATTAAAAGATATCAAAAGATATATATGAATATTAAAAGATATTAAAAAATATTAAAAGATATAAAAAGATATTGAGCTTGTAATATTTTTAATCAGTAAGCTTGTCTTTTGAAAAGATTATATTATATTTTAATATATTTCAAGAAAATATAATCTGTAATTATTGTAAATTTTTATCTTTCAAGATATAATTTCCAAAGTTTAATTATATATATTATTATAAGTAGTTCTTTCTCATAAATCAGATAGTTTTATTTTACAGGTGAAAGTTTTCTGAATTCAAATGCAATTAGTTAATTATTTTTATCTTGTTTTTAACTTAATATAGCTCTTATAATGAAATCTGAGATATTTATTATGACTGTAAATAGTAGTTTTGAATTAGGTAATAACAAGACTGATACTAATATAAGATATTATTTTAGTTATTTAAAAGCTTATTATACTATTATAAACTATTTATATTCTGTATCTTTATATAATAGGACTATGAATAGTAATATAATTACTAAAAATTCTTTCACAAACTTTCTGTAATAACTTGTAAATCTAAGAATAAATAAAATTCTAATATATTAATTAGTACTGGTCAACCTCTAATTATAATAATCTATTTTTAAATAATTAAGATACTATCTGCTAAAATAAAAATTCTAAATATTCTATATATTATTATATAATATCATATTTCTTTTACTTGATATATAACTTATGTATTTTCAAGACTATTTAAAAATATTATATATATTTTTTCTTTATTTTACTATAAATCAAGATATTATCTAAATATATAATTATAAACTTATTTAAGTAATCATGAAAATTATGGATATATTGATAAGATCAAAAAGTAGGATCAAGAACTTATAATATTCATAATAAGTTTTAAATACTATTTTATATATATTTTCTTCTGCAATATATATTTGATAATATTCTGAATATAGATTTAGCTTTGAGAAATATTTTAATCCTGTAAGTCTGTTCATTAACTTATTAACTCTTGATAATAAATAATTATTCTTGATAATAATTTTATTTAAAGCTCTATAGTTAATACATAGTCTTAATATATCTTCTTTCTTAATTGAAGATAATAACTTACTTGCTTGAATTATATTAATATAAAACACTATCAAGAATACCTAATTTCCTATAATAATAATAAATATGATAATTATGTATAATCTAAACTTCCAGTTAAATTAAATAAAGAAAAATATCCTATAATTTTAGAGACAATTTCAGAAGAAGTAGTAACAAATGAATTAATGAAAGAAATTAACTTTACCCCTATTTTAACTTAACCTTCTCAACTTGAATTAAATAAGATATATAAAAGATTTAATATTATTTATCAAGTACTTAATAAACTTTTACAACAATTCAATAATTATTTAAAAAGTACCCTTATGAAATAAAATAATAACTACTATGCAATCAATGTTTATAATGATTAAAATAAAGCAAAATTACCAGAAAAAGCATATCTAACTAATATTGAATATGATATTTATTATATTAGAAAAGAAGCAATCAGAATCTCATTCTATTAAGTTATATTAGTAGATATCTATATTATCATGAAAATTTCTGTAGAAGTTATATATCAAGTAATATCTTGCTCATCTCTCATAGTACAAGAAATCAATATTAAAGATGAAACTATTAACTCTAAATATTTTGGAAATATTAGTATTATTATTCAAAATAATTCAGAATAAAATTATATTATTGAACCAGATCAGAAAATTACTCAACTCATATTTCTTCAACTCACATCTGTTGATCAACTTAAATCAATTTCTATTAGAGAAAAACTTGAACAATTTAGTTAAGAAATAGCTGGATTTGGATCTACTAATTATTAAGAAGCTTATATCTATTTCTTGGAACAAAAACAAGAAAACAAAATTATTGAATAATAAAAATTAATTACTAAACAAGAATGACTTCTTACTTAACTACTAGAAGATAATACTGATATTTTTGTAACTGAATTATATGAACTTGACTAAAGTAATATAATTCAATATGAGATGCATACTGGAAATAAATCATCTATTAAATAATAATCATATAAAACTACTCTTTTAGATCAATTATTTATATTAGAAGAAATTCAAAGAATGTTAGAAGCTAATATTATTCAATCATCAACTAGTTCTTGAGCTTCATTTATTATTATAGTTTTCAAAAAGAATGGAAAAAAAAGATTTTATGTTAATTATCAAAAAATAAATGTTATCATCCAAAAAAATACTTATCTATTATCAAGAATAAATGAAATGATGAATTCTCTTAAAAATACTTATTAATTTTTATCTATGGACTTAATCTCTAGATACTGACAAATTGAAATAAAAGAGAAAGATAAATCTAAAATTACTTTCATCTTCAGAGAAGAACTTTTTGAATTCAATATTATGCCTTTTGAATTATTTAATACTTCAATAACTTTTTAATATATTATAGATACTGTACTAGAAAAATATAATTGAAATTTTGCCAATATATATATTGATAATCTAAATATATTCTCAAAAGATTTTGAAGAATACTTAGATCATTACAACAAAATATTTTGCAGAATTAGAAATATCAATTTGAAACTCAATTTGGAAAAATATAACTTTTACAGAAGAGAATTGTCATTTCTTAAATATATAATAACTTCTTGTCTGAAATTACTTTAGCTTTAGGTTATTTGGTAAGATAATCTATGCTATAATGATATATCAATTTCTAGCTATTATTATTTTACTAGATCTAATAAGATCAGTAACTATTCTGTCAAAGGATTGTTCAATTTTAATAGGATATAAGACTTGTTGAATAGTTCTTCTATTAGTTCACTAATAAATTTCACAAGTCTTTATATAATTCTTGATATTTGTTTTCATACTATTCTACTAATCTTTATTTGCAATTTGTTAATAAATTTCTTCATATTCAAAATATTTAGATAAAGAGCTTGAATATAAATTAATAAGAATAGCTTTTATTTCATTTTCTTTGATAACTTAAAGAGATGTAATTGATTCTTTTCTTCTATTGATTTTGTATAATATGCCATCAATTTGTAAAAAGTGTTTTACTTGATTATGAATTTTATATTATTATTCAAGAGTTAATCCTATAGAATAAGTTTTATTATCCAAATATCATTATAAATTATAATAAGTTATTAAATCCATATTGTTATTATAAATAAAAAGTTGTTTAATAATCTTCTGAATATATTCAGAATAATACATCAGCATTTTGATTTTTTCTTTCAGATTGATAAGTAATAATAAAGATATATTCTATAAGAGATATAATCCAGTGATTTACTCTAACAGAATAACTTGATTGATTTTTAAATAATCATCTCAAGATATTATTATCAGTAATTATTTTAAAAACTATTCTAAGTAGATAATAGCAAAATTATCTAACAGTCTATACTACTGCTAGTGCTTCTTTTTTAATTACTCCATATTTTTGCTCATTTGATTTTAGAGTGACACTTATATAAGTGATTACTTATTCTTTTCTATCTTTATCTTTCTAAAATAGAATAGCTTTAAGTTCTAAATTTGAGATATTGGTATAAAGATAGAATTTCTTTGTAAAGTTAGGATAAATTAAAATGGGTATAGTTGTAAGATATTATTTGATTTGTTAAAAAACTTCTTCTTATTTCACAGTCTAAATAAATAATTCTTTATTTCAAAGTAATTTAAATAGAAAGATAGTAATTTGAGAGAATTCTTATACAAATTTTCTGTAATATCTAGCTAATCCAAGAAATAATCAGAGTTTTTTAATAGTTCTTGATTGAGAAAAGTCTTTTATTTTCTGAATAGTTGATGAATTAGGGAGAATTTCTTCTTTA
>CAJVPS010003036.1:0-10952 GCA_910591765.1 Ambispora leptoticha
GCTGATGCTTCTTCAGATCTATCATAGGTAATATATTGCATTTCTTCTTCTTCATCATAATCAGTAATATATCTGACAAGTATTACTTTTCTAATTTTGTTACATTATTGTTAAACATTTAACAAGTTACTATCACTTCTTAATTTTCTGATAGTGCTATTATTTTTTTGTCAACCATCATAATTAAATATGTACACACATTATTCAGTATAGTTGCAAAAATATTTGACATCATTATATCCTCAGGTTACTTCAAGAAAGTATCTAGCTTCATCTCAGATTTCACAATAGTTACAGGCAGATAAATTGAGTTGTTGTTAGATAAAGCAATCAAAACAGAATTGTTTTCCAGTTTCATTTCTATTTCTTGCTTCTAAAATAGTTTCACTATTCACAAAGTATTTACACTGTGAACATTTAACTATTCTTTCTTCCAACTTTAATTTTTGTAGGGCTTCACTTTTAGAAAAGAACTTTTCTTCAGTAATTAGTATCTTCTCTGATTCTTGGGTATGCTCCACTTCTAATCACCAGTCTTTAGTTTCATTCTGAGATAAAATTGGTGATAGATTATTTGGAATATTCATTTTAACATTAATTCAAATAACTAGATCATCAAAATATTGAGAATATTCATATTTGGATATTGGTAATTTATGATGATATCACTATTTAGCTGCAGAATCTCTCTAATCAAAAGTTTATTGAGAACTTTGATAATGAGTCTGCTGGAATTTTCTTTTCAATTTCAAATATTCTTCTCAGGTGAGAGTAATATCTTTAACTTGTATTCCTTCTTTGAAGATTTTAATATTTCTAACTTTAGAAATTAAATTTATAGTCATGTATGAAACTTTTTCAAAATCTATATCATTAAGTTATCTAGATAAAGTATGAATCTGAGTTCAGAGTTTATCAGATATTTATCATAGAAAATTATAATCTTCTAGATTTTGATCTTTAATTTCAAACTCATCATCAGAAGTTTCACTAGAGGATATTTTTGTATTATCATCACTATTTTTAGGTATTATATTTCATTATCTATGAATGAATTTGATTGACACTCTTCCTTCTTTTTCATTCCAATCAAAGATCATTATATTTTTCTTTAGGTTGATTTTAGTATTAATCTTATTTAACCAATCTATACCTATTACAAGATTATAGGTTTGAGCTTCAGTAACATCCACTTCAGCTGGAATTATGATTTCATCAATAGTGATAAAGAAGTTATCAATAGCTTCTAATAATTGCTTAGAATATCCATTAATATTAGATATGGAGATATTTGATTTTTATTGAATTTTTATTCCTAATCATTTGAGAAATTCATGGCTAATAATATATCCTAATACTCCAGTATTTACAATCAAGTCTACAGGAGTCTTTCTAACTTTGGCTTCATACCAGACTGAGATCATTTTAATTTTCTGGATAAATATTATTTTTTGTTTAAGTTTCTTCTAAGATTTTTTTCTCATTCCTTTTGATATTCAAATTCTTTATTCAGATGAGATCTTGATGAGCTAGACAATAGTAATATTGACTTTCTGTGATGTCAAATCTTCAAGTATGTTATAAATTTCTGTATGTTTGACTAGAATTAGAAGATACACTCTTTCTTTTTTTTATTTCTTCTTCTCCAAGTTGATCTTGTCTTCTTCAGATATTTCAGATAAAGACTGAGTAACTTCATTCTCTTTTTTACTTTTTTCTTCTTCTCTGACAATTCTTTGACATTTTCTTTCTCTAGCAAGATAATCATGAGTTACTAGTAATAAGAAACTAGATTGGGTAAATGAATTACTGGATGAATCATTATCAGATGCTTGCAAAGTAGCTATTAAATTCTGAATTTGAATGAGAAGAAAAGTAGTATCCAGATTTTGTGAATTATTAGATTGCTGATTATGATTTCAGATATTCTGATTCTGATGATTATTATTATTACTGCTATTATTCTAATTTTAATTATTCCAGTTTCAAGGAGTATTTTGATTGTTGGATTGTTGATTTGTAGACTGAATATTGTTTGGATAATATCTACTGATATATCTCTTTCCTCCACAAGTATAACAGATAATAGTAGATTGATTCCTTGGCTGATTTCATTGCTAATTATTATTATTATTTTGATTATTATATCTTCTACCAGATTCTACATGATCTAATCTACTGGTCAGATCTTGCAAAATCTTAGCAAGAGCACTCTATTTACCAGTTGGCTGAGCTTGAGTTTGGTGATAGATTTGTTCAAGTGGATCTGAATCAGCTTCTTTTATATTTTTGGCAGTTTTAATTATACTTTTTATAATATTATCAATATTTAAATTAACCTATTTTCGAATTTCAGACTTAAGATCTTTCTTGAAAATTCAAATCTTGTATTTTTCTGAATAGGTTCATTCTGGATTTACTTTATTTCCTAGTTCCATAAATTGATTTACATATTCTTTTACTATTTCAGTTTGCTTTAGAGATTTTAATTTATCTTGTCACTATTGCATCTTACAAGACAAATAGAATTTAAGAATAAATTGGAAAGTAAAATCATGTTTATTATAATCTTGATTTGTCCAATCATTTAATCTAAGAGTATCACTCATAGATCATTAGTCAAATCAGGTAGCAGCTGGTCTCTCTAGATATTTTCTTACTATCTTGATCTTTCTATCATTGATAATTCTATTGGCTTTTGTGACTACTTCAAAGTTATGTAACTATTTAATTAAATCCTGATCATTACCCTTAAATTTATGAATTGGGATAAGAATCTTTTCCATTCTTTATATCTTCATAGATTGAGTCAATTTTTCAAGAGCTTGAATGAGACTGTTCATTCTATCTGACATGATTATTTCTTCTTTAAGCTGGGATTTCTAAGATTGAATTTGTTTGATTATAACTATTAGTTTTTCAGAATTTTCTGAACTACTACTTTCATATTCTGATTCTGTAGGCTGATTAATTGAGAGAGTTTCAAAATTATCTGTCTCTTCAAGAATAGAAAGAACACTGTTTACTAGATAGGTCTGTTATTCAACTGTAATTTTAATTCCAAATATGAAGATATTTAATAGTTTGATAATTTCTCTTCAAAGTTAATTAGGTGTAAGATTTTGTTGTACAATATTATCAAAGAGTTCCTGTAAGAGTTTGTTGTATGAGACCATGTGATAATCCTGAGTTCAGATAAGAAAATTTACAAGTCTTCTGTCTGAATTTTTGTTGGCAGGAAAACAGTAAGGGTAGTAATTATATGATTTAATGTGAGGTGAGAATTTCCAAGAGTCTTCTCTATTGTATTTACTAAGGTATAAGTTGATTAGGAGTCTAATAAAAGAGTAATATATACTTATAAACTATTCAATTAATTAGGTAACTAATATCTCAAGGGTAGCTAATCCTTAAAATAATTAAAATGAATAATAAATGAAAATAATATAAATGAGTTGACTAGAATCTCTGAATGGATGAGATCCACAATGGGGATACCAAATATTATAAACTATACTCTGAAAGATAGATTTTACTACAAATATAGTTTATAATAAGTTTTGAGGGTGAAGACTGAATTATTTATAAAGATAAAGGGAATTATAATTATTCTAAAGATTTTCTAGTACCAATACTTATGAGTATTATATCAACACAAGACAAAAATGAAATAAAACAAAATTATAAAACAAAATTGTGATCACAAATACTAAACTAAGAGATAATATCAAAAACTAAGCAACAAATGCTAAAATAATTATAACAAATACAAACAAAACTAAGGCAACCAATACCAAATAAAATAAAGATAATAAATATTAAACAAAGCTTTTGCATGTAGAGAAGCTTACTGAATCTTTTCTAAATAGAGACAACAAATGCCAAATTCAAGCTTTTGCACATAGAGAAGTTATCAAGAATCTTTTCAATCAAAATATAATCTATTATGATAGAAGAGGTAATTGAAAGCAGGATATCAAGGTAAGTTTACAAGGAAAATTACAAGATAAGTATAACTCAAGTGTTTTTAAAAGATAATTAAATTATTGCTATTCAAGTATATTTATTTCAGGTCTCAAAATAGAGATATTTATACATCTTTAGGATTTTTTAAGTTTCTATCTAAACTTGTTTGCTACTCTAGATTACAATTATAATCTTTGGAGCAAAGTATCAATAAATGAACAAGTAAAAATAAGAGATAAGATACATATGATAAGTTAAATAATAATACAAATGATGAAATAAAATGAAAAGATAAGATACATATTCCAAAAAGAAAAGATAAAAGATAAAAATAAATGAAATTTGTTGATGAACCATTTTTAAAGTATTTTTGAACTATTGTTGAACTGTTTGTGAACTGTTATTGATTTCAGGACTAATTATTTATTGATGATCTTAGAACATTGCAAAAATATTGCAAGAATATTGTAAAATATTATTGAATTGTGACTGAATCCATAACTAATACACTAATTATATTATTTAAAATCATATATTGTCTAAAGATTGATTGATTAGTCAAATCTTTCAAGTTCAAAAAATTATGAAATTAAAGAAATTTATATTACTATAGTAATAATAAATATAACTAGAAATTTACCAATATATATATTAATAACTTAAATATATTCTTCAAAGATTTTGAAAAATATCTAAATTATCTTAATAAAGTATTTTGCAGAATTTATAATATCAATTTAAAACTTAATCTGAAGAAATATAACTTTTGCAAAAGAAAATTACTATTTCTTGAATATATAATAACTGAAAAAAGAATTTTTTCTGATTTGTTAACTATTTAGAAGATAAAAGACTTTTTGCAATCAAGAATTATTAAAATATTAAGATTATTTCTTAAATTAACTAAATATTATAAAAAATTTGTAAAAGAATTTTCTTAAATTACTATCTTTCTATTCAAACTTCTCTGAAATAAAGAATTATTAATTTGAATTGTAGAACAAGAAAAAGTATTTCAATAAATTAAATAATATCTTATAACTATACCTATTTTGATTTATCCTGACTTTATAAAGAAATTCTATCTTTATACCAATATCTCAGATTCAAAACTTGAAGTTGTATTATCTTAGATAAAAGAAAATAAGTAATTGCTTATACAAGTATCATCTTAAAACTGAATAAACAAAAATATAGAGTAACTAAAAAAAATACTAGCATTAGTATGAATTATTAGATAATTTTATCATTATCTACTTGAAATAATATTTGAAATAATCACTAATTATAATATCTTGAGATGATTATTTAAAAATTAATAAAGTCACTCTGCTAGAGTAAACCAATAGATTATATCTCTTATAGAATAAATCTTTATTATTACTTATTAATATGGAAGAAAGAACTAAAATATTGACATCTTATTCTGAATGTATTTGAAAGATTATTAAATAACTATTTTCTTTATAATAACAATATAAATTTAATAACTTACTATAATTTATAATAATATTTAAATAATAAAACTTATTCTGTAGTATTAACTCTTGAATAATAATACAAAATACATAATCAAGCAAAATATTGATGGCATACTATATAAAATTAATAGAAGAAAAGAATTAACTACACCTCTTAGAATTATTAAAAAAAATAAAATAAAAGATATTTTTATTAATTTATACTCAAATTCTTTAGCTGGACATTTTGGATATGAAGAAATTTATCAGTAAATTATAAATAAATATTGGTAAAATAATATGAGAATTAATATAAAGAATTATGTGAAGATTTATGAACTCTGCTAGTAAATTAATGGAAGAACTACCAAATAATCTTTATATCCTATTAAAATTAAATAATTGATCTAATTAAATCTAGTAAAATAATAATAACTAGAAATTGTTATATTATTATAATAATTAATTATTTTACAAAATAGTCTGAAACTAAAGTAATTTCTAATAAGAAAGCTATTATAATTGCAAAATTTATCTTTGAAAAAATAATCTGTAAATATAAATATTCTAAAAAAATTTAATCAGATAATAAATTAGAATTTTTTCAAAGAATTATTAACAAAATTTGGAATCAAATATAAATTTTTTTCATATTATTATTTACAAATTAATAAAATAATAGAATACTTTAATAGAATACTATGTATAATATTATAAAAATTATAATAGTATATAAATAAGAATGGGATATCTTTATTCCTGTTATTCTTTTCACTTATTGAATTAATTAAAATTTAATAATAAAATATAAATCATTTTTCTTAACTTATAGATGAAATGCTAAATTATTAATTGAATTAAAAATTTCTACTTATTGAAAAAAGATTCTACAAAAGAAGAAAAATTAATATAATAAATATATTATATAATAGATCAGTTATCTTAACAAATACTAGAAATAAAACAAAATATAAAAGAATAATAATTGTAATATTCTCAAATATATAATGATAAAATTCAAAAAAAAATAATATTTAAAATTGGAAATAAAATATTAATATTTGATATGAAATAATACTCAATAATTAAAGATAAATTTTAATCTGCTTGAGTTAAAAAATAGTATTATATTTATAACTATGTTAAATATAACTCTTATAAAATTTGTAATCAGAATAGAAATATTTATAAATATTTTATTAATAAAAAATAACTTAAATATTATCATAATTATCAAGATTATTTTGAATTACAAATTATTATTGAGTAACTCACATAGATCATCTCTTAATTTTTGTTATCTTTATATTTAAAATTACTTTCTATCTTATTTTTATCTATTTTTATAATTATCTTTTCTCAATATTTTTAGTATCTTATCATTTATAATAGACTTTTAATTTAGAATTTATATAAATATCCTCTCTATTCTTCTTATTTTTTTCTTTATTCTTTTATATTTTTACTTTTATTTATTACTATTATCTTTATTATCTTATATCTTTTTGAATTCTTTTATACTTTTTACTTTTATTAATTCTATTATATCTTAATTACCTACTTGAATTACCTCTCAAATAGTTAAATCTCTTGAAGAAATCTATTAAAAAATACTTATTCAACAACTCTTTAAAATGATTATTTTTTCAATTTTTGATTTACTTACTTGTAATAATACAGGATAAAAAACTCATGTTTTATTATTAAATTTACTTATACAATTTGGATTCACTAAAGATATTGAAGTTAATAATACTTTTTTTTGAACTCTCAAATAACTATTAAGTTACTTGAAGTACCTGTTAAACCAGTTAATATCACTACTGACTTAGACTTTGACTAGTTAAATACTTTTATTATTACTTTATCAATAAATAAACTTGAAGATAATATCAATAAAAAAAATATTAAAGAAAAATTAAAATTCATAAGTTCTAATAGTTTAATCACTTCTGAAGAAAAATCTGAGTTATCTATATTTGTATTAGAAAAAGTCAAATCTATCTTAAAAAAAGACTGACTAACTAAACTTAAAGAAGCTATATATCAATCTATAATAATTCACTAAATAATAATAATCAAGTAATAACTTAATATTATAAACTTAGATAAGTACTTTTGGTTTAATCATATAAATATTCAAGAAATATATTAGAACTTAAAAAGAATATAAAAGATTTTCTTGAAAAATATATATGTAATAGATTATATAATATTATCTAGAAAGTCTTTTTCATTTATAAATCTGAAGAAGAAGTATTTGATAATTAATTTGAATTTATATTATTCAAGTTACATCACTTAAATAAGAAGAGTCTATTAAAAATTATTAATTAATTTTGCAAGAGCAAATATTTTCTGAAGAAGAACTATAAGTTATTATAGTGACATAAAATTTCTTAATTCTATAATCTTTTCTTGATTATATAAAATTATATTTTTTTATAATTTTTATTCATTTTATAAATATTCTTATCTTCATATTATATATTTATTTTTATTATTATATTTATTATTTTGTTTCTATTTTTAAATACTATATCTTATATTTATTCAAAATAAATTACTTGTAATATAATTTTATATACATATATGATAGAATAGTATAGTAAAAGATTATTTTTAATTTTGGTTAAATATTTATAATTGAAATATCAATCATAAATATTCTTTTATGTCTTTTAATATTCTTTCATATCTTTTAATATCTTTTCACATCTTTTAATATCTTTTTATATCTTTCAATATCTTTTAATATTCTTTAATATTTTTTAATATTCTTTAATAACTTTTAATATTCTTTGATATATATATTTCTAAATATTAATATTTATAGTACTTTAATTATAATATATATATATAGATAACATTAACTAGTAATATTATAATAATTTTTATATTTGAAAAAATATATAAAAGAATCTGCTATTCAGCTTGAAATAAATAGTTTTAAGATTGAATTATTTGAAAAATATAATTAAAAAGCTTATTATTATAATAATAATAATCTTTTTAAAAAAGATTCCTTTTCTAATTATTTTAACTATACAAAATTAATTTGGATTTGGATTATAATATTATATTGATTTTTGATTTTTGATATTATTTTGAGAGTAGAAGATCTTTACTATAAATAAGTTATACTTTTTGTTTTATTTATTTTATTATTTTTGAGAGTAGAAGATTTCTACTATAAATAAGTCATATCTTTTTAATTATTTAGTTTTTGTATTTTAGTCTTTATCTTTTTTTAGTTATAGTCTTCTTTAATTAATGGTAATTTTACTATTCAATCACTTAAAGCTTAAATTATATCAATTATTAGTAGCTTCATTAGTATATTTTTATAATTTCTTTAATTTATTTCTTTCTTTTATTATTTTATTTTTTTTTAAAGACAATATCTATAAATATTGATACAGATCTTAGAAATCTTTGTCATTATTAAAAGTATAGTTAATTCTCTTCTCATTATTTCTTAATCAATTCAGTCTCTTCCAATTCTATATTGTTAAGATAAATTCAAGTAAAAATCCACTTATCAATTTACTATAATATTATAAAATAAAAATATAGGTTTTAAAATTACAAAAATATGACTTAATTTTTAATAAATCTTGATATTTATATTAATTTAATTATAAATTAAAGAAATAATATTATTATTTTTATTTATAAATTAAAAGTTATTAAAATTCAAGCAGATAATAAAGTAAAATCAAATTCAAGTTATAATTTAATCTATATCAGATCACAAATATAAACTTTTTATTATATATTTTACTAAAGATAAAGAAGAAAATATAAAAAAATTACTTAGATTTGAAAGTATTAAATATTAAGAAGAGATATAAAAATATATTTTTAAAAACTTATTATAAGAGCTATTATTAAATAAATTTATAAATTACAAAATTAATCTGATTCTGAATTAATATTTAAATTAATCTATAGATTTTTTTATAAAAATAAATAAATATAAGAAATAACTAGTAAATTTAATTTTAAAAGATTTTATTTATTTTAGTAATTTATTAGTTAAAATATTATTTTTATTTATATATAAGAAGATATATTGAATTATATATAATTATAAAATTTTAAATAAAATTATTATTAAGAATTACTATTCTCTATCTAGAATTAATAAGCTTATAATAGACTTATAGATTTAAAATATTTTTAAAATTAGATTTAATTTAGAATATTATTAAATTTATATAACTAAAAAAGATATATAAATTATCTTTAGAACTTATTATAAATACTTAATCTTAGCTTTAATTTTATCAATATATTTATTATTTTTATATTTTAATAATTAATATATTTCTTAATTATCTTAATAAATTTATTATTATATACTTAAATAATATTTTAATATATAGTAAGATCAAGAAAAAATATATTAATATCTTTATATAATATTTAATATTCTTTATAAATATAAATTATATATTAAGTGAAAGAAATATAATTTAATTTAGTAATATATAATATATTTAGATTATTTTATCTTAGTAAAAGATATATTAGTTGATTAAAAAAAATAATTACTATTAAAAATTAGTCTGTACTTATAAATATATTTAAATTTTATTCATTTTTAGAACTTGCTAGCAATTACAGAAAATTTTTTAAAGCATTCTTAACTATAATCTCATTTCTTATAATACTTCTAAAAAGTATAAATAATTTATTCAAGTATAATAAAAATTTGAAAGTCTTGAATAATATCTTATTTTAATATTTATATTATTATTATTTATAATCATAATTAATACTTTTAATTTATTATTAAAGCTATACTAAGTTAAAATCAAGATAAAAATAATTAAGTTATAACTTTTAAGTCAAGAAAATTATTATTAGCTAAATAAAATTGTTTAATATAAAAAAAGAATTACTAATAATTATATATATTATTAAATATTAAATTCATATTTAAAAGACTAAAACTTTATAATAATTATTAATTATATATTATTATATATAATTTTCTAAAAGATAATTAAATAATTAAAAATTTTGCAAGCAAATAACTTTAATATAAAATATAAATTAATAAAGATAATATTATTATAAATATACTATTACTGTAGTAACATAAAATTCCTTAATTCCTTAATTTTTTTCTAGTTATACAAAATTGCATATTTCTATATTTTTCATTTATTCTATAAATATCCTTATTTTTATATCACATATTATTATATTTATTATCACATTTTTATTTTTAAATATTATATCTTATTTAATATTTGGAATCTATATTTTTATTATCTTATAATATAATATTTATGTATATAGTAGAATAGTTTAGTGAAAGATTATTTTTAATTTTGATGAAATAATTACTCCTGGATGATAATCTCAAACATCTTTTCTTATTTTTTGATATCCTTTGACATTCTCTCATATTCTTTCATATCTTTTCATATCTTTTGACATCTTTTCACATCTTCTCATATTCTTTCATATTTTTCAATATCCTTTCACATACTCTGATATTCTTCAATATTCTTT
>CAJVPS010003037.1:0-10948 GCA_910591765.1 Ambispora leptoticha
GTTATAAAATTAAAACTTATTTATATCATATTTTATCTTGTTTATAACTATTAACAAAATAATCTTATAACTTGATAATAGTGAACATGGTTATTATAAATATTATCCTCTAATATCTTACATATTATATTACATACTATACATTTTACATATATATATTTTAGTTTTTAATAAAATAATATTTTGTCAAAATAAATTCAGAATAATTCATATAATTCATAGCAAGCATAACTAAATTAATCAAAATAGTAAAAGAAGATGGTCCCTCTAATCCTAAACCTTTATTTTATCTCTCAATTAAATTATCAACTTATTCAGAAGAGTTAAATAAAAATGTACTTGTCTGGATCATACAAGTTAAAATAATATTCCAGGCCCAGGAAATCACAGATGAGAAAACTCAAATATAGTATACTACTACTTCTCTAACTAATGTAGCTTTACATTGATATCTCAATAAAGTCAAGATAGATGATAGTATTAAATTCTTTGAAAATTGGCAAGCTTTTGTTATAGTATTAAGAGAAGCTTTTCAATTACCATATTATTAATAATATCTCTATAAATAACTTCATCTCCTTCACTAAACAGAATCTGTACAAGACTATGATACAAAGTTCTGAAATATAATTGGACAAATTATAAATATGAGTACTTTAGATCAGATCACATATTTTATAGAAGATCTAAAATTAGTTACAAAGATGAAGATAAGTTATCAGATATCAAAAATATTAGAAGAAGCTTGAAAGTTAGCTATTTGATATAATACTGCAATATATAAACAAGACAAATCTCTAAATCTATCAAGCAAAAATAATAATAGTCATCACTTACAGAATCAACATAAAAGTCATCAAAATAATAGTTTAATACTAATAGAACTTGATCAGATAGAAAGTTACTATAATAACAAAAGAAATAATAATAATCAGAAGAATAACAAGCCTAAAGATATATGTTATAACTATGGTAAACCAGATCACTTTGCAAAGAACTATTATTCAAAATCAAAAACAAAGATTACAAATATTAAAAATAAATAAGAATCTTCATAATTATATGAGAGAGTTGAGTTTGCTCATTTTAAAGATAATAGAGAAAGATTGTTAAAATTTAATGGTCAAGTAAATGACAAATCAGTATGGGTATTATTAAATAGTGGCATATCCAAAAACTTTGTTGATGAAAAGTTTGTTTAGAAGAATAAAGTCAAATTACAAAAAATAATACCAGTTATAGTTGAACTCACAGATGATAAAAAGATTACTGCCATCACCATGGTAAAGATTGATAAGCTTAAATTAGATATTTATAGAATGCATAAGATGAATATACAAGTTTTGAAGTTGCAGAGATATGACTTAATCCTAGGTAAATCTTGATTATTTCATATCAATCCAACTATAGACTGGAAAAATAATATCATAATCTTTACCTATAGATCAAAAATAATAAAAGTGCAAGCTGATAATGAAGTTAAATCAGGCTCCAGCTACAATTCAATATATATTTCAAGATAACAAATTGCAAATCTATCAGCAGATACAAAACTCTTTACTATATATCTTAATAATACTAAAGACAAAGAAGAAGTAAAAGAAAAGTCACTTTTATCAGAAATATTAAAGATTAAAAGAAAATTTCAAAATATATTTTCTGAAATCTTACCAAACCAGTTACTATCCAAAAGAGTAATTAATTATAAAATTAATCTCATCTCAGGATCTGAATCAACATTCAAACCTACTTATAGACTTTCTTTTATTGAAATAGATGAGCTCAAGAAACAATTAGCTGATCTTATTTAAAAAGATTTCATTCACTCAAGTATCTCACCTTTTGGAACATCAGTTCTTTTTGTACATAAGAAAGAAGATACATTAAGATTATGTATTGACTATAGAGCTTTGAACAAAATCACCATTAAGAATCACTATTTTTTATCAAGAGTTGAATTAATAAACAGATTCACAAATTCAAAATACTTTTTAAAGCTAGACTTATATTCAGGATATTATTAAATTTATATTACAGAAAAAGATATTCATAAGACAGCATTTAAAACTCACTATGGATACTATGAGTTCTTAATCTTACTCTTTGGTCTTACCAATGCATCAGTCATCTTTATGATGCTCATGAATAATATCTTTTATGATTACCTTGACAAATTTGTGATTATTTACTTAGATGATATCTTGATATATAGTAAAATAAAGAAAGAACATATTTAATACTTACAGATAGTCTTAGAAATACTCTGTAAATACAAATTATATATTAAGTAAAAGAAATATGATATTATACAGCAGTATGTAGAATATCTTGGATACTTTATCTCAACAGATATATCTCTGTTGATCAAAAAAAAATTGCAACTATTAGAGATTAACTAGCACTAACCAATATATCAGAACTTCACTCATTTCTAGATCTTGCAAGTTATTACAGAAAATTTGTGAAAGATTTTTCAGCAACTGTCTTATCTTTTATAATACTCTTATATAAAGATCAAGAGTATGAATAATCTATAATAGTACAATAAGCTTTTGAATAACTAAAGCAATATCTCATATCAATATCAGTCTTATTATTACCTGATTCTAAACTACCATTCACAGTTATCACAGATGCTTCAAATTTTGCCATAAGAGCTGTGTTAAGCCAAAATCAAGATAAAAATGACCAATTAATTACTTTTAAATCAAGAAAACTTTCACCAGCTGAATAAAATTATTCAGTTTATGAAAAAGAATTACTTGTAATTGTACATGCAATCAGACTCTGAAAGTCATATTTAGAAGGGCAAAAGTTCATAGTTATCACAGACTATATCTTTTTAGAATATATTAAAACTCAACATAATCTTTCAAAAAGACAAGCTTGCTAGTTAGAAACTTTACAAGTCAGTAATTTTGAAGTTAAGTATAAATCTGACAAAGATAATATAGTAGCAGATACACTCTTATGCCAATCACACCTAGTAAATATTTTAGTAATTATCACTAACTTGATAAAGAAAGAAGACTTGATAAAGAAGTATCAAACAGATAAATATTTTGTAGAAATATATGAAGTTTTAAAGAACTTTAGCAGTGCAAATCCAAAGTAATAAATCAAAGTAAAGAACTTTGAATTGAAAGATGAATTATTTTATTTGAAGAATATCAGTTACTTAGCTATATCTGATGATAAAAATTTAAAGGCAAAAATATTATTTGAATTTTATGATGTATCAATAGCTGAACATATTGAAATTGATAAAATATATGTAGCAGTATCTCAACAATACTATTGATCAAAAATGAATAAAAGTATTTACAAATATATCACCAGTTATGAATCATATTAGTATAATAAAAATAGTAATCAACAACTCTCAGAATTATTTCAATCTCTAGCCATTCTAGAATACAGATAGGAACATATTATTATGGACTTTATAATACAACTCCTAATCATCAAGTCTGAATATAATACTATAATAATCTTTGTAGATAAATTATCAAAAAGAACGTATTTTATACCAACTATAACAATAGTAATAGCATCTGATATTGCAAAAATTTTCTTTGAAAATATCTTTAAATTACATGATTTATCTATAATTATAATATTAGATAGAGATGCAAAATTTATAAGTCACTTCTAAAAATCTCTTTTTGAATAATTAGATATCAAACTTGCTATATCTATAGCCTTTTACTCACAAACAGATGATCAAACAGAAAGATTAAATAGAATCTTGAAAGAAATACTTAGAATATATATTACCTATTAGTAAAATAAATGAGATGAAAATTTAGCAGCTGCAGATTTTACTTATAATAATAGTAAAAATATTTCAATAAGTTACACATCTTTTGAATTAGATTGTGAATAGATATCTTATATATCAATTAACATTCTGTTATCACAAAATAATATTGCAGCCTCTCAAGATTTCATGAAGTATTAAAACATTATGATAAAGACTATCAAAAATTTGCTATTAGAAGCTCAAGAGAGATAAAGTAAATATGCAAATTAATATAAAAAATTTGAAGAATTTAATCTTGGAGATAAAGTTCTTCTTTATACTCACAATAAAATTTTCAGATAATAAACAAAGGATAATCAAGAAACTTATATCAAAGTTCATAAGTCTCTTTGAAGTTATTATCAAAATATCTTCTGTTACTTATAAACTACAACTACTATAGAATATGAAATTACATCTGGTATTTCATATATTACTTTTAAAAAAATATAATCCTGATGATGAATATAACAGACATCAACTATCACCAGCAATTATCACTTCTGATAATAAAGAAGAATATGAAATAAAAAATATTCTTGATAAAAGAATTTATTATCATAAATCTCAATATCTTGTCAAATAACTAGATTATTCTCTCTATGATGTAACTTGGAAATCTCTTGACAACTTGAAAAATATTATAGAAAAAGTTAATATCTTTAAGAATTCATATTCTTAAATATAATGAGGATATTGTACTTTAAGTAGAGAGATATATAATAATTTTAATTGAATTATCTTTCTTTAGATCTCTTTAGTTTAGATCTTTATTTTGTGCTATTTGTATAACAAATTAGCTTTATATTATATTTTTAAGAAGATCAATTTCACTCTAGATACACAGATAATTATTATATATTTAATATATCTAGATTTAGCATATTGTTACTCAAATGATCATTATATATATCATAATTACAAATTTAGATTATTAATATTTTTAATTAATTATTTTTTTTATAATTTTATTCATTCTTCTTATTATTCATTTATATTATTATTTATTATTATTTATAATTATCATTACTTATTAAATTATGATTAGTTGCTCTCCAGAAATATAAATTAAGTTAATTTATTTCTTTTATTATAAATAAGATCTTTCTGTTTTGTAATTTTCTCTCAGATCTGAATACTTTTAAATAATAAAAATAATCATAAGTTATAAAATTAAAACTGTTTATATCACATTTTATCTTATTTACAATTATTAATAAAATAATCTTATAACTTGATAGCAAACATGATTATTATAAAATATCACTCTTTAATATCTTACATACTACATACTTTATACACATATTTTAATTTTAATAAAATAATATTTTGTCAGAATGAATCCAGAATAATTTACATAATTCATAACAAATATGACTAAGTTAATCAAAATAGTAAAAGAAGATATTTTCTCTAGTTCTAAGTCTTTATCTCATCTCTTAGTTAACTACTTACATATTCTGAAGAATCAAATGAAAATATACTTGTCTGGATAATACAAACTAAAATTGTATTTCTGACTCAAGAAATTACAGATAAAAAGATATAAGTATAATATGTAATAAACTTCTTTACTAATATAGTATTATGCTAATATCTTAATAAATACAAGACTAATAATCATGTAACATCTTTTGAAAATTAGAATAACTTTGTTATAATACTTAGAGAAGTCTTTTAATTATCATACTATCAATAATATCTTTGCAAATAACTTCATTTTCTTTGTCAAACTGGATCTGTATAAGATTATAGTACAAAATTCAGAAAGATAGTTAAATAAGTTATAGATATGAGTAACTTAAATCAAGTCACATATTTTATAGAAGATTTAAAATCTGTTATCAAAATAGAAGTTAGTTACCAGACATCAGAAATTCTAGAAAAAGCTTGAAAGTTAGTCATTCATTATGATATAGTAATATATAGGCAAGGCAGATCTATAAGCCTACCTAGTAGAAATAATAATAATCATTACTCACAAAACTAATATAGAAATCATTAAAATAATGATCCAATATCAATGAAATTAAACCAGATAGAGAGTCACTATAATAATAGAAAGAATAATAATAATCAGAAGAATAATAAATCCAAAGATACCTGTTACAACTGTGATAAATCAGATCACTTCATCAAGAATTATTATTCAAAACCAAAGATTAAGATAGCAAATATAGAAGATAAGCAAGAAGAATCTTTACAGTCTTATGAGAGAGTTAAGTTTACTTATTTAGAAGATAACAGAGAAAGATTATTGAAATTCAATGGCCAAGTAAATGACAAGTTAGTATAGATATTACTTGATAATAATGTATCAAGAAACTTTATTAATGAGAAATTTATTCAAAAGAATAAAGTTAAATTATAAAAGATAATACTAATCACAGTTAAACTTGCAGATAGCAATAAGATTACTGTTATCATCATGACAAAAATTGATAAACTGAAGTTAAATATATATAGAATGCATAAGATGAATACTTAAGTCTTGAAATTGCAAAGATATGATCTTATTCTAGATAAATCTTAATTATTTTATGCCAATCTCACTATAGACTGGAGAAATAATATCATTACCTTTACCTATAGATTAAAGATAATAAAAATATAAGTTAATAATGAAGTTAAGTCAGACTCTAGCTATAATTTAATTTATATCTCAAGATAACAAATTGCAAATCTATCAGCAGATATGAAGCTCTTTATTATACATCTTAATAGTATTGAAAATAAAGAAGAAGCAAAAGAAAAAATACTTTCATCTGAAGTATTAGATATAAAAAGAAGATATAAAAATATATTTTCAGAAATCTTATTAAATCAGTTATTATCTAAAAGAGTAATTGATCATAAAATTGATCTTATTTCAGGATCTGAATCATTATCTAGACCTACCTATAAACTTTCTTTCACAGAGATGAATAAGCTCAAGAAATAATTGGTTGATTTAATACAGAAAGATTTTATTTATCCAAGTATCTTACCCTTTAGAGTATCAGTTCTTTTTGTATATAAAAAAAAATACATTCAAACTATATATTAATTATAAAGCTTTAAACAAAAATACTATCAAGAATTACTATTCATTATCTAGAGTTAATGAATTGATAGACAGACTTACAGACTCTAAGTATTTTTCAAAGCTAAACTTATATTCAGGATATTATCAAATTTACATTGCAAAAGAAGATATATATAAGATAGCATTTAGAACTCACTATAGATATTATGAGTTCTTGATTCTATCTTTTGAACTTACTAATGCATCTGCCATCTTTATGATATTAATGAACAATATATTTCATAATTATTTTAATAAATTTGTAATCATATACCTAGATGATATCTTAATATATAGTAAAATCAAGAAAAAACATATTTAATATCTTCAAACTATTTTAAAATTACTTTGCAAATATGAATTATATGCCAAATAAAAGAAGTATGATATTATTTAGCAATATATAGAATATCTTGAACATTTTATCTCAATAGATAGTTAACCAAAGAAAAATTATTACTATTAGAGATTGGTCAGTATTAACAAATATTTTAGAACTTTGCTCATTCCTAGCTCTTGCAAGTTATTATAGAAAATTTATGAAAGGTTTTTTAGTAATTGTCTTATCACTTATAATATTTCTACATAAAGATTAAGAGTATGAATGGTCTATAATAATACAACAAGCCTTTGAATAATTAAAATAATATCTCATCTCAGTATCAGTCTTATTATTACCTGATTCTAAACTATCATTTATAATTATCACAGATGCTTCAAACTTTGTCATAGGAGCTGTGTTAAGTCAAAATCAAGATAAGAGTAATTAATTAATAGCTTTTGAGTCAAGAAAACTTTCATCTGCAGAATAAACTATCCAGTTTATAAAAAAGAGTTACTTACTATTGTACATGTCATTAAACTTTGGAAGTTATATTTAAAAGAGCAAAAGTTCATAGTTATCACAGACTATATCTCTTTAAAATATATTAAAATATAATATAACCTTTCAAAAAGATAAGCTTGCTAGTTAGAAACTCTATAGATTAGTAACTTTGAAATTAAATACAAACCTAGCAAAGATAATGTAGTTGCAAATACATTCTTATGTCAATTATATCTGGTAAATATCTTAGTTATTATTATCAATCTGATTGATAAAGAAGACTTGATCAAGAAATATCAAGCAAATAAATATTTTGTAGAAATATATGAAGTATTGAAGAACTTTAATATTATCAATTCAAAGCAATAAACTAAAGTCAAAAACTTTGAATTGAAGAAAATTTATTATATTTAAAAAATACAAGTCACCTAGCTATACCTGATAATAAAAATTTGAAGGTAAAAATATTATTTGAATTTCATAATATACTAATTGCAGGACATATTAAAATAGATAAAACTTATATAGCAATATCTTAATAGTTTTATTAGCCTAAAATAAATAAAAATATTTATAAATATATTATCAGTTATGAATCTTATCAGTACAATAAAAGCAGTAATCAATAATTCTCAGAATTACTATAGTCTTTAGTTATTCCAGAATACAGATAGGAATACATTATTATGAACTTTATAATATAACTTCCAATTACTAAGTCTGGATATGATATTATAATAGTTTTTATAGACAAATTATCAAAAAGAATGTATTTTATATTAACCATAATCACAGCAACTACACCTAATATTGCAAAGATTTTCTTTAAAAATATCTTTAAATTACATGACTTACTCATAATTATAATATCAGATAAAGATGTAAAATTTACAAGTTATTTTTGAAAGTTTTTTTTTTGAATAATTAGATACTAAACTCACTATATCTATAGCCTTTCATTCTCAGACAGATAATCAGATAGAAAGATCAAACAAAATTTTAGAAGAAATGTTAAGAATATATATAACCTATCAATAAAATAAATATAATAAAAATCTAGCTACAGCAGAATTTCCTTATAATAATAGTAAAAATACTTTAACAAATTATACATTATTTGAATTAGATTGTGAACAAGTATCTTATATATTAATTAACATCTTATCCTCATAAAATAATATTACAATATTACAAGATCTTATAGAATATTGAAATATTATGATAAAGACTACCAAAGATTTGTTACTTAAAGTTTAAGAAAGATAGTCAAAATATGCAAATTAACATAAAAAATTTGAAGAATTCAATCTTGAAGATAAAGTTCTTCTCTCTACTTGCAATCTAGAATCTTTAGTAGACAAATAAAGAATAATTAAGAAACTTATATTAAAATTTATAGATCTCTTTGAGATCATTACTAAAATATCTTCTGTCATCTATAAACTATAACTATCACAGAATATGAAACTATATTCAATATTTCATATATCACTTCTAAAAAAATATAATTCTGATGATAAATATAATAGATATTAATTATCATCAGCAATTATCATCTCAGATAATAAAGAAAAATATGAAATAGAGAATATTCTTGATAAAAGAATTTATTATTGTAAACTTTAATATTTTATTAAATAGCTTGGTTATCCTCTTTATGATGTAACTTGAAAATCTCTAAAAAACTTGAAAAATATCATGAAAAAGATTAATATCTTTGAAAAATTATGCTCTTGAATATAATGAGAATATCATACTTTAAGTAAGAGAATATATAATAATTTTGATTGGATTATCTCTCTTTAGATTTCTTTTAATTTAAATCTTTATTTTGTGTTATTTATATAATCATCAGTAAATTTGATAGATATCAGATCAGTAATGATCAGTAAATATGCTGATCATCACTGATTTTTTGATTATACTAACCCAAAATCTGTGCAAAACTCTGAAAATAGAAATTTCGGAAAAGTATAATCTGAAAAAACTGTAATAATTAGTATAATTACAGATCATTACAGTTCTTTGAATAGAAATTAAATAGATAAATGATAAAAGATCAATTATATGCATTATCATTTATTTTTTTTCTTTGAAGTTTACTACAGGTGCAAATTTGACTTTAAAATTCTTTGCCTATTAGTTTTTCAAAACATATATTTATTTAACAAAAAAAGATTTTTTTTGTTAAATCTCAGCACAATATATATCTCTTGTTCTATAAATTCTATTAGAATTATATTATACTCTTTAGTATAGTATAGATGAGGGCAACTGTACTTTTCTGATTCATTTGGCACAATATCATACTAATGAACTATAGCAAGATTATATAGATCCTTTACCGATCCTCAAAAAAATTGTAGAAAGAGCAGTATCTTTTGAAAGGAAATACAAAGATTAATTCATTTAAAATTGCTAAATTTGAAATTATATTTTACTATTCTTCAAGTTATATTTACCTTTCCATACCAAGCATCTTCATCTGATCTATAATAGCTTTGGTCTTTAGCTGAAGTTACTGTAACGTTACTGAATCACTCTTTATCATGAAAATTTCTAGATATTCTCAGAATTTTGCCACTTTCCAAATGAATCATGTCATAAACTTTTATATAAAAGTCTTCGCTTTCAGACTCTTGTGATGATGTATTGAGGAATATATCTAACATAGTGATTATGTATGATAATCCTTCAATAAAGTTTGGATATGGTGAACTCTTCAAATTCTTCAACAAAACCACTTTTGCTTCAATAGTATCCAAAGGTAATTCTCATAATATCTTGCCAAATCCTATAGTTTTACAATAAACTGTCCTACTTATCATTAGAGCTAATTCTTTACACTTCATCTATAAGTATAGTTTAGAATTTATAACAAATTGATCATAATTGACATATTTGACTTACTGCATTTACTATCTACTGCATAGTATTTTTTCTATTTGATAACTAGTACAGATTTTTCATATATAACTTGTGAAGTGTTTCATACGTTTCCATCAAGAGACTATTCAAGATATCATATTTATGAATTATCAGAATCACGTGATAGCGCTAACTATGCAGTTTAGAAAAACTACATTCCATAGTGAATAGTAATGAGAAGATTCTCTTAAATTTAGTTGATCAGTCGGTAATGAGAATCTGTATCCATTTTCAAAGTTTATTATTAGTTTTTCAAAGTTTAATTGATTTTGCTTTATTTTACCTCAAATTCTTTTAAATCATTTTCAGTAAATGACTCTCATCTACT
>CAJVPS010003038.1:0-10947 GCA_910591765.1 Ambispora leptoticha
AGAGAAACACTTGTAAAAATCGCTTTATTAGAATCGTAATTCTAACGTGTTGGTTAGGTTCTTTCCACCAGAAAAGACAACGAATTGGTTAGGTCCTTTAGTCCAGAAAAGGTGAAACGCATCATTGATTGAATGATTTGATTGATCCGAGTTTAAGGCTTTTAGCTAGAAAAAGCACGGGAATAAAAAGAATAGATTAGTTAATAATTAATACACAAATTCTCCTTTACCCTGCCTCATAATTACCTTTGAGACGATCATATTGAACGATATCCGTAGATATTGGCACAGGATTTAGACCAACTGATAAAATTAGTCTAATCACCCTCTCCCACGGTGTACAAATTTCCCCAAATCCACGAAACTTTAACCCACCTGTGACATTCGTGGTGCCCCCTCTGTGGACGCAACCGCATCAAACTAACACTCTTCCCCAACGGATTACCATTTAAAAATTGAATTGGAATCGGAAAACTGTGACGACGATTACAAACGAATCATCCTACTAATCGAAGAAGAACTTGAAGTTAACGAAGTAAATGAAGAACCCGAAATAAACGAAATGGCAAATAATATGGACAACTTGATTCAAGCCCTTGCCAATCTTACCGAAGCCATGAACGCTGGATTAGCCCAACGACCAGAAAAGATCTTGATACCGATCAGGAAATTCCGAGGCGAAAACCAAGATCCAGTCGAGTGGATCAGGGATTTCGAAATCACTGCTCGCGCTAATAGAATCACCGACGAAAGAAAAATCCAAATTGTACGAGGTTACCTTGAAGGAACCGCTGCCGCTTGGTTTGACCAGAGGCATGCCGACGCTAACCTTCGACTGAATGCTTGGACAAATCAACAGCACGATAAACACGACTTCAAACATCGATTTACCCTAAAGTTTCAGACAAATCGAAAAGTAGAACAATGGCAGGACGAACTCGAAACATTAAAATAAGAAGGAACTATAGAAGAATATACTGACCGCTTTATCCAGTTACTCAAGAAAGTTGATCCCGACGGACATTATCCAGCGGACTACCGTACGCGAACTTACAAAAGGAGACTTAAGCCTGAAATCAGAAAGTGGGTTAATATTAACTCAGATGGTACATGGGATAATATTATCAAGGTGGCCAAGACTATCGAAGAAGCCAGTACTGAAGAAATAACGCAAACTTACCACCAACTCCAAGCCGCACCGTCCGTTGATGTCAATGTATTGAATCAAACCCTTCGAAGCCTAATTGATAGGTTGGAACAAGTCGAAACCACCAAGAAAACGACTTATCAACCCAGAACATACGACAGGAACAGGAATTAACAAAGTCCCAGAAATCCACCGACTTGTTATCGATGTGGCCAGACTGGACATATACAACAATTTTGCCAAAATACTCATAACACAAACGATACCCCGCAAATAACCGACAGAGTCAACAGTCGACCTACAATGCAAACTCAGCGACTATTAGTAATAACCCTTTTGGACAAAATAATGTTCCCACAACACAAGTGCCCGAAGCAAATAATGCCCGACTAATTAATATTGACGCCCTTCTTTCTTCGCAGATTCAGACGCTTGCTAACGTTATCCAGGCATCCACCAGCACTGAAAATAACACTCACGGTTCATCGAACTCAACACTCTTGGCGACACATGAATACTTGGTCGGAAAACGTAAACGAACTAAGATAGAACCCCCGGAAGACGATGTAAACGAAGGGATCGAGCAAGCTGAGGAAACACCTATAGCACCCGAGCAAGCTGAGAACAAGCCAGAAGACAAAAAGAAAAAGAGAAAGGCCAAAGCTGAATTACCAGTACTTGCCTCCCGGGCTGTTCCTTACGATATCTTAGATGATCTCGCTGCTGCAAAGGCAAATATCACCATCGCGCAATTAATTAAAACTTCGCCGGAGCAACGCATCAAGATGTCCAAAGGGGATGAGACGACCCATCAAAAAGAAGACGACGCGGAAGACAACCGGGATGACCAGTCAGGCAAGGATCAAAACTACCTCAGCTTGGTGCGAAGCTAGGAAATCGAACATAACGATGACGGATATAAATGGTCATACCAAGCAAGCCGTTAGGAGCAATCGACGAGTTTCCAATCATGATCGACGGAATCGTAATTCCGGCAGAGGTCGACGTCACGGAAGCCAAAACCTACAGCGTAGTAATTGGTATGGACTTACTAAACAAAGTAAATGCAAATATCGACGTCAAAAAGGGTACCATGACGCTAGAATGGAACGGGCAAAAAGGAAAGGTTAATATCCAGTATATCCATGGTCAAAGGAATCCTATAAACCTCGAATCTGATACAGACGACTCTGAACTCTCCGATGACGAATCAACCGACAGCGATGAAGAATTCGAAGAACAACAACTGGAGAATCGGAACTTTCTTTGTTGGACTGCCGAAAACTCTTGGACACAGATACAAACGGTTATCCGAATGTTGGATGAAGTTGACCTTGGAAGAATACCCCGATACATGGCTAGGAGAATACCAAAGGTTGACGACGTCTGTATCTACAAGAAAGGAATTCAAATTAATAATAAGACAATCGATTGGGAGGAATACGGCCGCTTAGAAAGAAAATTTGACCAAATCAAATACCACAACTCAAAATGGAAGTTCGACTGGAAAGGCCCGGCTGAATGTTAGTGTCGATGTATACTTTCGAACTCAACCCATGAATGCCAAATATGCTACCAGGAATTGATCGTATGGATCAATGTAAAGCTTCGAGTCCCCGACAACCTTTCTATTCTTCTAGACGAGGGCTCTTGTAAGGATTGGTGGATCAAGGTAGAAAACCAGCGACTCTCTGATAAAATTCCAATCGTTGAAACCAAGTTTCCAACCAAAGAATCAGCTCGACCAAATATTTTTGCTCCTATTATGAGCAATGTGTTTATATATTCAATCACGGAGGCTGGAGGAAAAATAACGGAACGATTCAGAAGTTATGCGAAGGTGGAATACTTACTTTGGTGTACCAGGAATGCAATGAATTGGAAAGGCCATCCTGTCTCGCTATGTTAACGAAGATGACTTTGAAGGCGAACTAGGATATATTAATTACGAAGGACCCGAAGAAGCTCCAGCAACTGAAATCTTTATGTTAATATATCAACAACTAACTCCAAAATGATGGTCACAATTAGCTCGGCTAGAATTCATCAACGTTCACCTCCGTGCCGAATGTTTAATTCCTTGTGACTCCGAGAAATATGACGATTGTAGTGCGCAGTCCACACCAATCCTCGAAGCGAACCAGAACACTGGCAAAGGAAAGGCCAAAATCGAGTCGAAGGTTGAGGAGGCTGAAATTGAAATGGAAGCCGCGATGGGAGAAGAAGTTGATCCAAGACAGGGGTGTTCTGGTAAAACAAATAACGAGGTGAGAAATAACAACTACAAGACAACAAATAACGAATACCATACCTGGAAAATGAACCTTCACAGGAATGATGAAAGACACATTGAAAGAGGAAACGATCAATGTACACTCCCCGATCAAAAGTCTCCGACCATCTGATTTAAGATTACAGATCATTAACTTTTAAAATGAGATTACGCCAAAACTATTAAGCATTAATAAATAAAATTTTTTTTTCCATGCAGCTCTTGACTTCAGCTACCTGAAAATAAAAAATTTTTTTTCTTTTACAATGTCCAAAAGGCGTGAACTTACTGAGTTTGAATGAGGAGAGATTATAGGTCTCTGGAAAGGAGGTCATAGTAAACGAAATATTGAAGAAATTCTTGAACATTCTAAAATTACTATTCATGACACTATAACAAAATATAAAAATTCAGAAAATGTTACAGTTGCTCCATGTTCAGGAAGGTCACCAAAACTCACAGAAAGAGAAACTAGAAGTCTTGTAAAATTAGTTAAGGAAGATCAATAACAATCATTAGAGAAAATGACAAATGAATCTTTATTAATTTTAGTATTTTCTAGTACTATAAAGCGTACTTTACATATTGAGAGATTTTATGAATGAGCTGGAAAGAGAAAACTATTTATTTCTGAATCAAATTGTAAAAAAAGATTAGAATGGTGCCATGAAAGAAGAAATTGTGATGATGAGTGGAATTCTATTATTTGGAGTGATGAATCTTGTTTTATGTTATTTCAAAATGATATATATCATTGGGTTTGGCATAGATCACATGAAAAATATGATGTGAGTTGCTTAATTTCAACTGTAAAATCTGGAAATCAAGGGGTTATAATATGGTGATGTTTTGCAAAAGATAAAATTGGTCCTTTAATTCAAGTTTCAGGTAGAATAACAGGTTCTATATATATAAACATATTAGAAAATACTTTTTTATCCTTTTATAATAGTTTAGAAAACAATTCACAATATATTTTTCAAGATGATAATGCTCTAATATATAGAACAAGAATGGTCAATTAATAGAAAGAGGATAATTTGGTATTAAGTCTTCCATGGCCTGCACAGAGTTCAGATCTTAATCTAATTGAACATTTGTGAGATGTTTTGAAAAGAAGGGTTAGGGAACATAAATCTCATCCAAAAAATATTATGGAATTAATAGTAGTTTTGAAGGAGAAGTGAAATAAAATTGAGCCTGAAATTTTAACAAATTTAGTTAAAAGTTTGTCAAGACGAGTTCAAGCAGTATTAGATAGCCATGGAAATCCAATTAGATATTAATAAAATTTATGTTTTTCTAAATAAAATGATATAAATTTTTTATAATATTTGTTTATAAATTATTGAGAAATTAATTATTGAAGTTTGTGTATTTTTATCTGATTTTAAAGTGATCAGACATTTTTGATTGGGAAGTATATAACACCAAATAAATTCAAGAAGCCAATTACCTAATTAAAGTCTATACTAATGATGATAAAGGAAGGATTCCAGAATATGCTCACGAAACTGATGCAGGATTTGACCTTCACTATCCTGGAATGGAAACTATCACCATCAAATCAAGTCAAACTATTTTGATTGATCTCTTTATTACATTTAAAGTTTCTGTAGGAACCATCTACCAATTAATATTATGATCATCCTTAGTAAAGGAAAACATAAAAATGAAAAGAGAAATAATTGATACTGAATATATTGAAAATATAAATATATTTATCTACAACAATTTGATTTCCCCATATCAAATTCAGCCTAATAAATGGATAATTCAAGTAGTATTCCTAAAATTGGTGGATGTTAATGGTATTTGACGTGATAAAAATTAGATGAATCTAGTCAAGAAGCTACTGAATTCAGATCTATGGAATAAGTTAAATTGGAGGTATATCTCCTGAAGATAGAAGATCATGATAAAGTAATTAAATAAAGAAAGTTAGACCAACAGCAAATGAAGTAGCTTCAGAATTTATTAGAAGCATATAAGGATCTGTTTGTTACTGATATAACCAAATTGGAAAAAACTAATTTAGTTCAACATATAATTGATATAACAGATACATATTCTATTTGACAAAAAGCATATAAGTGACTTTACCAGAACAGGAATTTATCTACAATAAGATATAGTAAATATTAAAAATAGAAATTATTTAATGATCAAGTACTATAAATCAATAAAATGCTAGAAAACTTGAAAAATACAAAATAATTCTCCTTGCTTGACCTTATCAGTAGATATTGGCAAATTGGAATAGAAATCTTAAGTATAATAAAGATCATCTTCATTTTATGAGAAGATCTTTGTAATACTTCTACTACCTTTTAATAAGATAGATGCAATGTTAGAAGATTATAATTGAAACTTCACAATAGTCTATATTGATAACATCAACATTTACTTCAAGAATTTTAAAGAATACCTGCAACATTTACAAAAAGTTTTTCAGCAAATTAGGGAAGTAGAACTAAAATTAAATGCAAAAAAATATAACTTTGTAAGAAAAGATCTATCATTCTTGAGCCATATAGTAACTGATCAAGACATTATAAATGATCTATCCACTGTTAGAAACATCCAAGAATTTCTGTGATCATGTACAGTTCTCATTTCTTGAATTAGTAAGTTACTATTAAAAATTTGTTAAGAGCTTTTCACAGATTACCACATCATTATTTCACCTATTAAAGAATAATATTAATTTTAGGAACAAGAAAAGATATTTGAAGAACTTAAAAGATAACTGATCTTAGCTCTGATCTTAATATATTCAAATTTCTCTCAGAAGTTTTACTTATATACAGATATTTCAGATACAGGCTTAGAAGTGATATTATCACAGAAGAATAATCAGAATCAAGAATACATAATTATTTATATAGAAGAAAAATACTATAACATAATAAAAAAAGAAGTATTAGTCATCATCTGAAGAGTAAAACAATTCTAACATTATCTTCTTGGAACTCTTTTTGAAATTATCACCAATCACAGTACACTCTGTTGGTTATTTACCAAGCAGATTAATCCTAATCTATGAGTATCTTATTGAATAATAATGATATTGGAATATATATTTACTATTTTTTATTATTCTTAATTAAAATACAGATATGCTCTTTTATATTAACTAAAATTAGTAAGTGAAATAAGAATAAATCTGAGCAGTTAAATAAAATAATTAGACAATAGCAAAGAAACAAAATTTAGATACTAAAAACAAATTAAATAAACTGAAAATCTTCACAAAAACCAAATAATAGAGATAAATACTTATAATAACTTATTATATTATCTAGAAAATAGAAGTTATCTTATAGAATATGCAGAGAAATATATAATATAAGAAGAATTATTATATAAAATCAAATAGAAGAAAAGAATCAAGCAGCTCTCTATGAGTTTTGAAGAATATAGAAATGAAAGCTATTATGATTTACATGTATAGAGACTTACTTTTATTACATTTTGCATATAAAAAAACTTATTAACATATTATTACTCATTACTGATAGACTGATATAGAAAGTAATATTCATAACTTTATAAAATTATGTCAGATCTGCTAACAAACTAGTGGATGAAAAATCAAATAATCTCTTTTACCTATTTAATAGCAAATAGAAATTAATATATCATTATGACCATTAACTATCTTACAAAATAGCCAGAAGCTCAAGCAATACCTAACAAGAAAATAAGTAATATTATGATATTTATTTTCAAAGACATAATTTACTAACATGATTATTTTAAAGAAATTTAATTAGATAATGGATCTGAATTTGTTATTTTTATCATAAAATTACTTACTGAATAGTTTAATATACAATATAGATTTTTTTTCTCATATTATTCATAAATGAATAGTATTATTAAATATTATAATTGAATTCTTTATTTAATGTTGCAGAAATATTATATCAAATTGGATACTGAATAGAATGTGTACATCTCTGTCATTCTGTTTACCTATAAAATATTAAGAAATGTTAGCACAAGACACAGATCATTTTTCTTGATATATGAATATGAAGCAAGACTACTTATCAAATTGCAATATGAAATTCTTATAATAAGTATTAAAAATATAGAAATTATGAAAAACTGAATCTTTACTATTATATATCACTTATCTGATTAAATTCAAATTATTTAGGATAATATACAGGAAGCCTAATGAAAAATGAAAGAATGATATAATCAAAAAATTTGATGAATATCATTATTTGATATTGATGAAAAAGTATTAATCTATAACATAATATAACATGTACTAAAAGGAGACAAGTTCAAAGCCCAATAAAGTAATGAGTAATATTATATTCATAAGATATATGATAATAATATCTATAAATTATGAAACTAATATGATCAAGTAATCAAGAAATTCTTTAATAACACACAGCTCATACAATACTATAAGAAACAAATTTCTCTGAAATATGTATCAATATCTTAATTATGAAATGATCAGTATAATATATTAGTATAATATTAATAGATGATCACATAGAATGAATATTATTTAAATGTCTCTGCCCTCTATTTCTTTATCATTTTAAAGGAAAAATAAAATAATGAGTAATAATATCTAGCTAAATAAAGAAGTTATAGCCTCTATCTTGTAACTTACTTGGATATTATGAAAATATGATTTTAATAATATCATTAATTTTATAAAGAATCAACTACTTCTTGTTAAAGAAGAACAAATATAAGTTATTAATCTCAATCTATTAATAAATAATATAATTTGATAATTCATGATAAAGTGACTGAAACTAGCACTAGCAACTCTGAATCAATAATATTTGAGATTCAAGAATATCTCAAGTCTACTATACTTGCATAGAAGGAAAAGATCAAACTGATCATCATAAATCTTACTTGATCTGAAGAAATGAATACTTTTTAGCTATAATAATACTATCATCTTGATGAATTGATCTATAATATATCACTATGATATAATCAATGTGTAATAAATTAGAATAATTATATTAGATTTATATTTTATTTTGCAGATTATTGCTACATCACATACTATATTACACATGACTTATTATATCATAATTATTTGATTATATTAAGAAAAGTCATATGATATATTTGAGTTATTTTAGTCATAAATAACTTTCTTAATAGAATTTCTCTTTTCTCTTGTTCTATTAATTTAGCTAATATATTACTAAATTTATATATTTTATTTATAATTATTTATTTCTTTATTTATTTATTAATAAATATCTTCCAAGATACTACCATATAAGTATTATTTATTTTATTGTTAATTTTATGTAATATTAATTTATTATTTAAAGATACTATATCTGTTCTGTAATTTTAAGTATTATTAATATTAAATAAAGAATAAGTTTTAAACATAATAATTTTGTCTGTCTTGAATTAGTTTCTGTGTGAATTCTATTTCAAATAATATCACTATATATCTTGAATCTTTTATGTAAATTTTCCTGATATATTATATAACATAACTAGAAAGATTATATAATGACTTTACATTCTCAAAAAAGAAATTAAGTAGCAGAATAATATTGTTATGATTGATTATTACTAGCAAATTGAAAAGCATACTTTCTGATTATTTTAATATGGTAATCTGAATAAGATTGATAAGTAACTGTTCTTAATACCTGATAGTATATCCTGACTCTAATCAGATAAAATAAAGAAATTTAGTCAGCAGTTATAATAATTTTAACAAAGCTTAATCTCATAAAAGAGGTAAATATTATAATTATTTTATTAAAATTAGCAATTTCAGAAATCATAAAGAGAATCATTCTAATCATCAAATATTTAGTAATATCACATATTTTCTGATTTTCTATTTTTTAACATTATCTAGCATCATATTCATAATCATACTTATATCTCTTTTTTTGTAGTATTCTTTAGCATATGAGATTACATTGTGTTCCCTATTTTTTTTTATATTTACTAGCACATATTGTCAATATTATAGATCATAAAGATTTTTTCTCTTAGTTTTCTGCATTATCCAATATATATTGTTGATAATATATATCATAATAATCTTTTAGCATTTTTTAGCATAATTATTTACATTCTTCAGTATAATAGATCATGTCACTCTTTCTTTAGTTATCTTTTACTATTGCTTAGCTTATTAATATAATAAAGAAATTATATAGAATTAGAATAATATCACTTTTAATATAATAAAAATGTATAAAATAATTAATTCTCAGATCTTTAAAAAAAAAAGAAAAGAAGAAAATAAAATTATATATATTATCTTTTTTCTAACAGAAATACTTGTAAAAATTACTTTATTAGAATCATAATTCTAATATATTAGTTAGGTTCTTTTTATCAGAAAAGATAACATATTGGTTGAATTCTTTTCATCAGAAAAGATAATAAATTGATTAGATCCTTTAGTTCAGAAAAGGTGAAATATATTATTGATTAAATGATTTGATTAATTCAAGTTTAAGACCTTTAACTAGAAAAAGTACAGAAATAAAAAGAATAGATTAGTTAATAATTAATACATAAATTCTTTTTTATTCTGTCTTATAATTATTTTTGAAATAATCATATTGAATAATATCTATAAATATCAATAAGAATTTAGATTAACTAATAAAATTAGTCTAATCACAGTATACAAATTTCTCTAAATTCACAAAATTTTAATCTATATTTACTTTTCTTCCTCTATTATTTAGTATTCTTCTTCTAATATTATTAGAATTATTTTTTATTATACAAATTATCTTAATAATATGAGTGGAAATTAGTATATTAATTTTCAATTTCTCAAGAGATTTTTTTAAATTATATGTAGTATCATAATAAGTAAAAAATTAATTAATATCTAATATCTTCTTGCTTGCTTATTGCAAGATTATAGAGAGATATCCATCATACTAAGTTATTTTTTTTTGCTTATATAACATGTATCAATATTCAAGTTTACTTATCTGATTCACTTTTTTTGACTTTGAGCATATGGGTAAATTTGGCTTAGAATTCCTAATAGCATGATATACCTACTTATCTTGACCTATTAAAATATATCAAAATTTTTATTACAAGTTTATACTAGATATCACTAGTTATTTGCAGGTACTTGTGATAGTACTTGTGATAGAACTTGTGATAGCTGTTTGAAAATTTTGAATCTTTTCATTTCTTTCTTGATTAATTTTATATATCTGTCACAAGTTATTTAAGTAAAATAGTAGAATTCTAGGAAAAAAATTAAAACTCTTTCCTATTGTAACAAAATTAGAATTATATTAGAATTATATTTTATTTCACAGATTATTGTAGTATCACATACTACATCATATATGATTTACTGCACCACAATCACCTGATCATGTCAAGAAAAGTCACCTGATTTATTTGAGTTATTTTAGCTATAGATAGTTTTCTTAATAGAATTTCTATTTTCTCTTGTTCTACTAATTTAGCTAGCATATTATTAAATTTATATATTTTATTTATAATTATTTATTTCTTTATT
>CAJVPS010003039.1:0-10947 GCA_910591765.1 Ambispora leptoticha
TTTTCTAGACCAAAGTTTCATTTTAGCAGAATAATTTTTAATTTCAGGTTTTAATAAAATTTCTTTGATTTTGTCTGCTAATTCTTGTGTGATTAATGCCTTTTCATGATGATTCTCAGGTAAAGAATCCAAATATTCATTAAGAATAATATTAAATTTTTCAAAAGAAACAAAATTAAATTCATCGGAAGATATTTTTGAACACGTAATTAACTTAAAAAATTCGCATCATTGTATATTTATATAACATCTACATAAGGAAATGAACTATTTGTGAAACAAGACTATGATTGTCATGTTGATAGTATTTTTCTATTCTTCTTTTTAGGTGGTCACTAATCTTATTGATAGGTGTTAGTCAATTGTAAATTATATTGATATATAAAATTAATACTAACCTTTATTTAGTAATCGCATGCTGAACAGATCACCTGGTACTAAAGACATAACAAGATAAGTTAAAATTCGAATAATTAAAAAAAATCTTTATTCACCTTCATTTTTTGTAGTTAAAATCCCACATGAAATGAATCGTCTCAGTGCTAATAATGAATAAGATAAGCTAATTAATTAAAATTTGAATAATTAAAAAAAGTCTTTTATACTCACCTTTATTTTATAGTAGAAATCTTGCACGAAATGAATCATCCCAGTACTAATAATATTGAACTAGGTAAGTAAATATTTAAAATTCGAATAATTAAAAAAAAAACCTTTACTTACCTTTATTTTTTGTAGTCAAAATCCCACATAAAATAAATCGTCCCAGCACTAATAATAAACAAGATAAGCTAATTAATTAAAATTTAAATAATTAAAAAAAACTTTTATATTTACCTTTATTTTATTTGTAATCTACGAAATGAATTATCCTGGTACCAATGTTAAACAAGGTAAGTAAATTATTTAAAATTCGAGTAATTAAAAAAAAACTTTACTCATCTTTATTTTTATTTATAGTCAAAATCTCATGCAAAATGAATCATCCTGGCATCAATGATGTTGAACAAGGTTAGTAAATTAATTAAAACTCAAAGAATTAAATAATAAAAATTTTTATAACTCATCTCTATATTCTTTACAGTTAACAATCACCCCACGAATCAAGTAAACAGAAATAATTATACTATTCTACGTGAATTGGCAGTTCAACAAGTTCAGCGAAATGTCAAATTAATAAAAACTGTCACCAATAACAAAAATAAGAAATGGTAATTACACTTTAATATTGGAGACCATGTATGAATTCACATTCCCAGAATAGATAGGATAGGTATTGACAGAAGATCGCTTCCATGCAAAATTTTGGAAGTTTTAGAGAGAGGATTATACCATATTAGATGTGCTTATGGAATTTTGAATTCTTGCTACCAAGCGAGTGATATGGAAAGTATTAATGCTGAGTTTGTAAAACTCATAAATATACTAAATCACAATATTTCACTTACTGAAGTAGCAAGACTTCAAAGTTCAGCAGCAATATAAGGTACAGTATGTAATTGCAAGTCAGAATACAAAAATTATAGGTGTTCTTGTAAAAGATTAGGTGTAGAATGTGGCTCAAGATGTCATCCTAATAAGTCAAAATGTGAAAATCAATAATAAATCATTACATGTATTATCATTACAGAGTATTAATTTAATATTATGTATGTTATGTAATATTCCAAAATGGTCCAGACCATAGCAGATTCCCTAAATGGTCTAGATATTGATCAGACCATTCCAGAATAGTCCAAATTCCAACTTGATCCAGAACATATATAATATATAAAAATGATAATAAATTTATATAAATATATAATATATATAGGTATATATAATATTATTAAAATTATAATCTTCTTTTTATATATTATAAAATATTAAAAAATATTCAAGATATTAGCAAATTATTAAAATAAAATTCATATAAAAAACTAATTCAAGAATAAATAAGAATTTATTATAAAAATTTAATCTTTATTATAATGATTATTATTATTAAAATTACAAATAATATCTTTAAATAAATAAATTAAAGTTATATAAAAAATAAATAATTATTAATATATATTATTTAAAATAATAATATCTTCAAAAGATACTTATAGATAAATAAATATAAAAAATAAAATATAAATATAAATATAAAAAAAGTAATATATCTAGTTATATTTAATAAAAGAAAATAAAATTTTTATAAAAAATTATTCTTTAAGATAAAAATAACTTAAAGAATTATATAACTTCTCTTAACAAAATTAAATGATTATAATGCAGTAAATTATATATAATATAATATAATATAATAAGATAATATAATCTATAAACTAATATTAATTTTAAATTATAAAATTTTAAAAAATATTTAATTAATTAAAAATTTTAATTTTAAATTAAAAAAATTTATATTATAATAATAATATTATTAAGATACTTATATTAAGAATAAATTTTATTAATAATTAATAAAAATATAATTTTATAAATATTTATATATACTTATATTTAATATATAATTAAATTTCTTTATAAAAATATATTATATAAGAATATTTACTTATAAAAACTTTATTTTTAAAAAATAAATTAATTTTAAATATAATTTAATTTTATATAAGAATATTTTAATAATAAGAATATAAAATATATTATTTAATCTTAATTAAAAATATTATCTTAATTAATTATGACTTGTAATAGTTAATTAAAGAATTGCAATTAATTATGATAGCTAATTAGAGAATTATAATCAAGTTATAATATTATTTTTAGTCTCAGTTTTAAATAATTATTCTTTTGATAAGAATATAATGTATAATATTAAATTTATAAAAATATAAATATATTATTTAGTTTTAGTTTTAATTAATCATTTTTTAAATAAAAATATAATATGTAATATTAAATATAATTAATTAATTATATTATTCATAATTTTAATTATAAATTATGAGATAATAAATTAATAAAAAATACTCTTACTACTTGTAAAATTTTTTATTAAAACTTTTTTATAAGATATATTTAAGTTTATTTATTTTATCTTAATTATTAATAATTTCTATTGTAATCAATTACCTATTTATATAATGCAATAAATACAGTATAGTATATGATATAGTTACAGTATGTGATACAGTAACTACCAATTATTATTAAATTAGATGAATAAGTAATTTATATTAATTAATCTTATTTATAATTAATATTATTTTTAATTTATATTATTATCTATATTTAGCTTTATTCTTTTATTAATTTAGCTATGTGTGTTATATCTAATTTATAGTTTTATTAAATTAATAATTTTCTAATTAATTATTATTAATTTTCTTTTTTTTCTTATTTTAACTTTGAATAACTTAATATTTTACTAATTTTAAATTCTGTATTTAATATTTCTTATAATTATTCTTTTCAAATTTTACTTGTTCTTGAGTAAATTAAGTGAAATATTATATTAGAAATAATTTGTAATTAGTGTAATAAGAAAAATATTATATATAAAAAGTCAAGAAGTAATCAAGAAGAATAATTAAGTTTGATAGAAAGAATTAGCTACTGAGTTAAAAATAATTAATTAGTATTTTTTTTAATAAAATATATATATTTTATCACATATCTTATCTTATTTTCTTCTTGCTCTATTGAAAGAGTATTTTGATTAGAAATAAACTTACATAAATTATTTTATTAAAAAGATATTTAATTTTATTAAAAGTAAAATATATATAAATTATCTTAAGAAGATAATCATATTTTATTAGAAGTAAATCTTATATATATTATCTTATTAAGAAGATAATTAATCATATAATCTTTTAAAACTATAAAAAATAAATAATTATTATGAATACAGTCACTATTACTATTTTAAAATAATTATATATGTATAATCTTAAAATAATAATAATCTTTTTAGTATTTTCTCTATAGAAATAAAAACTGAAAATAAAATTATTAATCAATAAAGTAATTCAAACTAGATCTAACAAAATTAACTAATTATAAAATAGAAAGATAGCTTTAAAGATTGATTAATCTTCTTAATCTATTTAAATTATCCAGATAGTTAGAAAAGAAACTATGCTAATTAGTTTATAATTTATTTGTTGCTGATATATCAAAGAAAGAAATATTAATAAGCAAATATCAAATATAACTTTGATTTTAACTTATACTATAACTAAAATTACTAATATCATTCATAATCTACATGAGAAAATTACTATATTTAATTAATAAAGATCATATTATACATAAAGATCAAGATCTAGTACTTTAGTTAATACTTCAGTTAAAACTCCTATACTAATTCCATCATCATTCACTTTGGTCTTAATCTCTAACACATTTTTTACTAATCTTTTATACAGAAGAAGAGCTCCAGTCCAATACAGAAATATAATAGAAGAAGAGTTTTTAAAAGAAAAAATTCAACTCTCTATTCTTTTAGATTTATCCCTATTATAATCCTAAAAAAATCAAGAGAAAAAGATGATAAATCAGATAGTTTAAATACTAGTAACTACTCTCATCTTATTAATAGCAGCAATACAAAATTAGCAAAATCAACAAGCTAAATTGTCAATAGTATTACTTTTTTTCTATAATGATGAAGTATATAAAGATCTTATAAACTGAATTAATTACTTAGCAAATACAAATAATATAACAAATATAAAAAAAATAGAAATAGTATCTGCCTATTTGAGAAAGATTGCATAAACTTGATATTAATAGAATAAACTCATAAATGTTAATTAATCTACTAGCTGGAATGATAATAATAATAATAATTCATTTTATCAAATTTTTATTATACAATTTAGAATAAATAATCAAGTCTTGATATGATAATAATAATTAAGATTAAGAATGCAAGAAATAAATAAAAATATAATTTTTTACATAAAAGATATTTATATATTATTTCAAAAAATTAATCTAACACAAGTATATTCCATCATTTATTATATTAAGCAATTTATAAAAGACTTGAAGTTAGAAGTTATCTTCTATGTAAATAAATCTAACACAGATACTCTAGATATAGCAATTACAGAAGTGATCAGCACTGAATTTAACTATAGACAGACTTATCAAAATCTTCTTAACTCTATGTCTTTTATATCACAAAATCTTGATATTCTCTTTATTACTTCAAATTTGGTAAATGATATAAGTAAAACTATAGCTAATCTTACAGAATAAGTAAAGAAGCTGTCAACTCAGAACAATCAAAATTTTAATAATTACTCTAATCAAAATAAGACTTATTATAATTATGATAAAAATAGTCACATAATCTGTGATTACAAATTGTCAAGAAAAAATATAAATAATAATAATAATAATAGTATTTTAAATATTAAGTATTTTAAATATAATAAAATAGAATATTATGCTAATAGCTATATAAAAAGAAATATAAATACTAGATAATCAGTTAATCTTGAAATTAATATTATTACAGTTCTGAATAATAATCTTCTGTTATAATAATTATAATAACTTCTTGATAAATAATCTATTATATCTCCACCTACTAATATCACTATCATTAATAATAGTAATATCTTACATTTAAACTAGAATCTGTACCTAAAGAAGATCAGAGTACAAGTCAATCTCAAAAATTTTTAATAATATTCTTATAATAATTACTAACTAAAATTATAAAAAAAAATAAAAATTTAGAAAAAAAGAATAGAAAAGTAATAGATGCCATTCACTATAAAGAAAAAATAAAAGATCAATCTATCAGAATAATAATTGATAGTGAATCAGTTAATAATATTATATCAGTCAGATTTTTAAAACAAATAGAAAGAAAGATTGATAAGTTATTTAACATCAGTCTCATAGACATAAATAGAAAATCTGAATGATTACTAGATAAAGTAGAAGGATTAAAAATAAGAATTAGAGATTTAAGCTAGTAAATAGATATCCTAGTCATAAAAAAGACAAAGTATAATCTATTACTTGATAATCAATAAGCAAAATAGTTCAAAGTTATTTTAAATTGGGATGAAAAACTTTTAAGTTTTGAAGTTAAAGAAAAATCTACAATTATTTTAGTTATCTACACTTAACAAAGATCAATCATGAAATTGATTAGTCTCAAGAGAAAACTCAAGAATTTTGTTCTTGAGAATGAAGATAATGAGTTTAAATATGAAAAAGAAGAATTAATCAACCAGCTCTTATATATAGTATATGAAGAATAAAATAAGTAACTTATACTAAAAGTAGAAGTTCAAGAAAACTTTATAAAAATTAATAATAAAATTATCAAACAGAAAGAAAAAGAAAAGATTTAATAAGAAAGGCTAGAGGATTATAATATTTGTATTTATAGTGAAAAAGAATCTGAATATACTTAATATAAAGTAGAACAGAATATATATAAATAATTAAAAATATTATCTTAGTTATTATTAAATATCATTCTAACTATGATCAAATCAGACTTAGATTTAGAATAATAATAACACTTACATTAAGTTCTGGACTCATATAAAAATCTTTTTGATATAACTCAATCTGATAGAACAAATATATTTCAATATAAAATATATTTAGAAGAAAAAAAATCTATTATTCTCTAATTATATCATCACAAGTCATCTATAAAGAATGCTTTCTTAAAAGAGAAGATTCAAAAGATGTTAAATAATGAAATAATTTCTCCTTTTAATAGTTCTTGATCAATACCAATAATAATAGTAAGGAAAAAAAATAAAAAATTCTAGTTATGTGTAGACTAAAGATGACTCCTCAACTATTATAACATGGTGATAAATAAAACATCATCTAGTTGCAACTAGTTATGACTTATAAAATTTTGGAATTGTAATATATTACAATAGGTAATAAATAAGTATCACATACTTGCTATATCATCTTTAGTATAAACTACAGAAAACTAAATAAAATTATAAAGAAAAATTAATATTCTTTTCTATAAATTGATAAACTTCTAGACTCTTTCAAAAATATTAAATACTTTATTACTATAGATCTTGTTAATGACTTCTGACAAGTAGAAATGCATCCAAGGGACTGAAAGAAAACTGTATTTATTATTAATGAGAGTCTATTCTATTTTAATATAATATTATTTGGACTTATAAATACTCTAGCTATCTTCTAAAGGCTTATGAATAAAATATTCAAGAAGTATATTAGAAAGTTTATAGTCATATACTTGGATGATGTGACTAAAGATAACTTCTTAACTAATTGTAGCTTGCAGCAACCAATCAGAGAATTATGACAGAGTTACAGCAGCTAATCAGAAAATTATAATAGAGTTATGACTAGTTACAACTCTCATTACTAGATGTGATTATATATTTTAAAACTTGAGAAGAATATATAGTTTATATACAAAAAGCTCTAGAAAAACTTCAATAAGCAAATCTAAAACTCCAACTGGATAAATGTATATTTGGAAAGAATTAATTACTCTTCTTAGATTATATTATAGAAAAAAATGAAATTCATTCTGACCTAGCTAAAATAAAAAAAGTATAAGAATTTTCAGTACCAACTAATATTATATCATTAAGAGAATTTATAAGACTTACCTCTTATTACAGAAAATTTATCAAAGATTTTATCAAGATAGCAATTTCTCTACATAAATTATTCAAGAAGAATAAAGAATTCAAGTGAACTAAAAAATAATAAACTATCTTTAAATCACTTAAGAAATATTTAACTTCATCTCTAATTATTACTTATTCAGATTTTTCAAAGCTATTTACTTTTTTTACTGATATTTTTGAACTAGAACTAGGAGTTATACTAGTACAATATAATAGTAAAAAAAAGAAATATGTAATTGCTTATACTAGTAGAAGAGTGAGTAAGAAGAAAAACAAATATATTAGAATAGAACTAGAATATCTTGAAGTTATTTGGATAGTTAAACTATTTAAATCTTACCTGCTATTTAATATCTGATTCACACTAATAACTAACTACTTAGCACTTAAGTAATTAATTAATAAATCAAATTCTTCTGAAAAACTTGTATATTAAATAATAGCTTTACAAGAGTATCATTTTAAAGTTGAATATAAATCTAGTAAAATTCATTTAAATATTAATTTACTTTCTAGAATATCACATATATCTATAAGAAAAAAAAAATAAAATATGAATTTAGATAATTATATAGAATTATACAATTATCTTAATATATTAATAATACCTAATAAATTCTCAAAGAAAAAACAGAAATGGCTGCTGACAGAATCAAAAAAATACTTCATATAAAATAATAAATTATATAAAAGAAATAAACAGGATATTGATCATTCACTACTAGTTATAAAGTCATCAGAAATAGAGTTAGTTCTTTATAACAATCACTCAGATATTATCTTTAAATATTTTAAAATTGAAATCATCTATAATCAAATAATAAAAAAATATTATTAATCTCAGTTGTACAGAGATATTAATACATATATTAAAGTCTGTGATATATATCAATAAAAAGAATAACTACATAAAAATAATAAATTAATATCTATTCAAGTAAATGCATCTTTTGAAAAGATTAGAATTGACTTGATAGGATCTCTTTTAGTAACTAATAATAGAAATTACTATATTATAGTTGCTATTAATTATCTAATTAAATAGGCTGAAGCAAAATTAATTACTAATATTTCCACAAGTATAGTCATCTTCTTTATGAAGATATAATAATGAGATATGAATTTTCAAAAGAAATACTTAGTGATAGAGAAATTATATTTATTAATAAAATAATCAAGAAGCTATTAGATAAATACCAAATCAAATATAAATTTTCTACATCTTATCATTCTCAAATTAATAAACTAGTTGAAAGATTAAATCAAATCTTATGTACTTCATTATCAAAATATGTTTAATTCTATAAGAAAGATTAGGATCATTACTTATCTTCAGTTCTATTCATCTATAAGATAATGAAATAAAGTATAATTTTATTTGAGTCTTTTTAACTAATATATGATTGATAAGCAATCATACTATTAGATATTAAATTAAAAGATTTTAATAGTCTTATCTTTGAAAAAGTTCTTATCAAAAGAATATATGAATTAATTGATAAATTGGAAACTATATGAGAACTAGCTCTTAGTAATATCCAAAAGAAATAGTCAAAATAAAAAGAATAATATGACAAGAAATAAAAGTTAATAGTTTTTCAAATAGAACAGAAAGTATTAATAAAATAAATAGAAACTTAATACTAATATTATGATAAATTTGATGAGAAATGAAAAGAACTATTTTATATCCATGAAATATATGATAAAAAAATATATAAACTTAGAAATGAAGATGAAAAAGTTTTGAAAAATTCATATAATAGTGATCACTTAAAATTATATGTTGAATTTAACAATCTAAAACTAATAGTTATCATCAATAATAATTAAAAGATTTATGAAGTAAATCTCTTAAAATTAGAGATTCTATAATTAATTATCTATTTATATTATTATCTTTTTGATGTAAGTTCTGAGATAAGAGCAAGTATTAAATCTAATATTACAAAAGCATGTGATAAAAGTAATCATGTACTTATAATAATATTTAAGAGAGTCTTTAAAAGATTTATTTAATAAGAATATATCTACTATTATTTCAAAGTTAATTCAAAGGTAGGTAATGATAATATTCTTGTTATAACTAGCTAAAATATAATTTAATTTCAAAATAGTTTCAAGACAGATATAATATTCAGTTTATTAACAAGATAAAATAATAGATCTTAATCAAGATCTATTCTACAAGAGAGATTTCTTAGAATTCTCTTAAAACTATAATCTACTAAAATATGAATTGAGAACTAAACTTATAGAACTCAAACTAAACTAAATAATTAACTAATTAACTAATAACTATCTTATTAACTATTTTAATTTACTAGCTAAGATATATTACTTTTATATATTTTAGAGATTATATAAATGATACTTTTATTATGATATTTATATTAGTTTTACTATGATCTAAATATTACTTTAGCTAGTATCATAATATTGATTTTGTTATGATAGCTTTATTAGTTTTACTATAATAGTTTTGCTAATTTTGCTATGATAATTTTGTTATAATTATCATATTTGCAAAATCTTCTAAAAATATCTACAAATAATATTCTCTAAAGCTAATATCCAATAAGATATAAGAATTATTCATCTAATCATATTGTAATATAAAGTGACCAATAATAAAATTAACTAATATTTTACTAAAAGTTCATATCACAACAATATGATAAGTTAAAAAATAATATAAATAATAAAATAAAATAAAAAGATAAGATATATATTCTATAAAGAAAAGATAATTAATAAAAATAAATTAAATTCATTACTGAATTATTTCTGAAGTATTTTTAAACTATTATTGAATTATTTGTGAATTTTTATTAATTTTTGATTAATTATTTATTTATGATCTTGAAATATTACTAAAATGTTACAAAAATATTGTAAAAATATTACTGAACTGTGATTAAATTCATAATTAATACATTAATTAAATCATTTAAAATCACATGTCTTTTAAAAATCTACTAATTGATCATAATTTCAAGATTTGAAAAATTATGAAATTAAAAAAATTTATATTATTATAATAATATTTGATCTCTCTAAGTAAGATCAAGTTCTAGTAAGACTAATTAAATTCTTTTCAGAATTTTTTTAATTTCATTATTTTTAATATGTATAAGATCATTATATATAATTCATTAGAAATTATATATTTTTTCAAGTTTATATTTTAATAATAGCTGATGAATTCATTTTTCAAGAAGAAAATATCTTCTAATTAAAATTATTCTTTTTAATTAGACTAGTTCTCTTTATAGTTTTATTAATTTTCTTGAGTATTATTTAGATATTTCTTTCAATAATTATTTAAAGTAATAATATCTAATAA
>CAJVPS010003040.1:0-10946 GCA_910591765.1 Ambispora leptoticha
GCTCTATTGAGAGAGCATTTTGTTAGAAGTAAATTCACGTATATTATCTTATTGAGAAGATAATCATATTTTTATTATAAGTAAAATATATATAAATTATCTTATTGAGAAGATAATCATATTTTGTTAGAAATAAATCTTATACACATTACCTTATTGAAAGAATAATCAATCATATAATCTCTTGAAACTATAAAAGTAAATAACTGCTATGAACACAGTCACTATTACTATTTTAAAATAATTACATATATATAATCTTAAAATAGTAACAGTCTTTTTGGTGTCCCCTCTGTGGAGGTAAAAACTGAAAATAAAATTGCAACCACAGAAATAATTCAAACTGGACCCAACAAAATTAACTAATTACAAAGTAGAAAGATAACTTTAGAGATTAATCAATCTTTTTGATTCACCTTAATTATCCAGATAACAAGGAAAGGATTTATATTGATTAGTCTATAATCTATTTATAGTTAATATATCAAGAACAGATATTTCAACTAGCAAATATCAATTACAAGCCTGGTTTCAGAAATATTCAATCCATTCTATAACTGAAATAGCTGACATTATTCATAATTTACATAAGAAAATTATCATATTTAACTAATAAAGAACATACTATACTTAAAGATCAAGATTCAGTACTTCAGTTAACATATCAGTTAGAACTTCCACACCAGTTCCCTCATCATCTACTTTAATCTCAACTCCAAACACATTCTTCACTAATCTTCTCTATAAAAGAAGAGCTCTAGTCCAAACAAGAGATACAACAGAAGAAGAATCTTCAGAAGAAGAAGAAGTTCACCTCCCTATTCTTTTAGACTCATTTCCAATACAATCTCAAAGAAACCAAGAAGAAGAAATGGCAGACCAAGCTATACAAGCTCTAGCTCAAATACTCACATCACTTATCCAGGCAATGCAAAATCAACAAAATAGGCAAGTTGAATTATCAACAGTACCACTTCCCTTTTTTAGTGGTGGAATACATAAAGATTCTATGAATTGGATTAAAGAGTTTACTCATTTAGCAAATGCAAATAATATAATAAACCAAAGAAAAGTAGAGATTGTACCTGCCTACTTGAGAGGAATTGCATCAACTTGATATCAACAAAGAAAAACTGCAAATGCTAACTGGTCTATCAGTTGAAATGATAATGATAATAATAATTCATTTTATCAAACTTTTGTCACGCAATTCAGAATTAATACTCAGATTTTAGCATGATAATAACAGTTAAGATTGAGAATGCAAGGAACAAATGAAGATGTAACTTTCTATGCAGAAGATATCCACATATTGCTTAGAAAGATTGATCCAACAAATGCATATTCTGCTACCTACTATATTGAGTAATTTGTAAAAGGCTTGAAGCCAAAGATTGTCTTTCATGTGAATAAATCTAACTCTAACACTCTAGATGCAGCAATTACAAAGACAATTAGTACTGAATCAAGTTACAGACAAACATACCAGAACTTCCTTAGTTCTATACCTCTTATGCCACAAAATCTTGGCATTCCCTTCTCTGTTTCAAGTCCAGTAAATGATATGAGTAAAGTCATAGCTAATTTAACTGAGCAGGTAAAAAGGCTATCTACTCAAAATAATTAAAATCCAACAGTCATCCTAATCAAAAAAAGATCTGTTATAATTGTGGTAAAAATAATCACATAGTCCAAGATTGCAGACTACCAAAGAAGAATGCAATTAGTAATAATAATAATAATATCCAAAATATTAAATACTTTAAGTGCAATAAAATAGGATATTATGCTAATAGCTATACAGAAAGAAATATGAATACAAGACAGCCTGCCAACCTTAGAACTATCACCACAATATCAGATAATAATCTATTACTACAACAACTATAACAGCTTTTAGGTAGATAGTTCATAACATCTCCACCTTCTAATATCATCACCACTAATAATAATAATACTCTGCATTTAAACTAGAGTCTGTACCTGAAGAAGGTCAGAGTATGAGTCAACCTCAAAAGCCTTCAATAACATTTTACAATAATTATTAATCAAAATCATAGAAGAAAACAAAAACTTAGAAAAAAAAAATAGAAAAGTAATAGATGCAGTTCATTATGAAGGAAAGGTAGAAAATCAGTCCACCAGAGTAATAATTAACAGTGGATCAGTTAGCAATATTGTGTCAGCTAGATTTTTAAATCAAGTAGGAAGAAAAATTGATAAGCCCTTCAACATTAGCCTTATAGGTATAAATAGCAAGCCTGAATGACTATTAGGAGAAATAGAAGAATTAAAGATACAAATTAGAAATCTGAATCAACAAATTAATGCCCTAGTCATGAAAAAAGCCAAGTATGACCTATTGCTTGGCAATTAATGAGCTAAATAATCCAAAGCCATCCCAAACTAGGATGAAGAACTTTTGAGTTTTGAAGTCGAAGAAGAGTCTACAATCATCCCAGTCACTTGTACTCAACAAAGATCAACTATGAAATTGATCAGTCTTGAGAGAGAACTCAAGAGTTCTGCTCTCAAAGATGATGATGAAGAGTATGAATTTGAAGAAGAGGAGTTAGTTGACCAGCCTCTATACATAGTATATGAAGAGCAAAGTGAGCAACTTATATTGAAAGTAGAAGCTCAAGAAAATCTTATAAAGATCAATGGTGAAATCATTAAACAAGAAGAAAAAGAATGAATTTGTCAAGAAAGATTAGAAGATTATCATGCCTGCATCCATGATAAAAAAAAACAGTTGTGTTCAATGTAAAAAGGAACAAGATATATTTAGACAGTTGAAGATACTACCTTAACCATCATTAAATACCATTCCAACAATAATAAAAACTAACTTGAATTCAGACTAGCAATAATAGCTTATTCAAGTCATGAATGACTATAAGGAGTTATTTGACATAACACAATCAGGCTAAACTAATATTTTTTAGCATGAAATATATTTAGAGAAAGAATGATCTATTACTTTTTGGTCTTATCATCACAAGTTATTAATGGAAAATGTATTTCTAAAAGAGGAAATTCAAAAGATGTTAGATAATGGAATAATATTACCATCTGATAGTCCTTGGTTAGCTCCAGTAGTGATAGTTAGAAAGAAAAATAGGAAGTTCTGACTATGTGTAGATTACAGAAAGCTTAATAAAATCACTAAAAAAGACTGATACCTCTTGTCATAAATTGATAAACTTCTAGATTTCTTCAAGAATGCTAAATATTTTATCATTATAGATCTTGCAAGCAGATTTTGGCAAGTAGAAATGCATCCAAGAGACCAAGAAAAGACAGTATTCATCACTAATAAAGGACTCTTTCATTTTAATGTCATGCCTTTTGGACTTACCAATGCTCCAGTTACATTTCAAAGACTTATAAATAAAATATTTAAGAAATATATTAGAAAATTCATAGTTGTATACTTAGATAATGTGATCATCTACTCAGAAACTTGAGAAGAACATGTAGAGCATGTACAAAAAGTCTTAGAAAAACTTCATCAAGCAAATCTCAAACTGCAACCAGATAAATGTGCTTTTAGTAAAAATCAGTTACCTTTTCTAGAATACATCATAGGAAAAGATAGAATTCATCCTGATCCAGCCAAGATAGAAAAAGTGCAGGAATTCCCAGTACCTACTAATATCACATCATTAAGAGGATTTGTTAGACTAGCCTCATATTATAGAAGATTCATAAAAGATTTTACTAAAATAGCAGCTCTCTTGCATAAATTATTCAGAAAGAATGAAGAGTTTAAATGGACAGATAAATAACAGAAAGCTTTTGAATCACTCAAGAAATATTTGACCTCACCACCAATCATTGCATATCCAGATTTTACAAAGCTATTTACTCTTTTTACTGATGCTTTTGGACTAGGATTAGATATAGTACTAGCACAATATGACAGTGAAAAAAAGAAATACGTGATAGCCTATACTAGTAGAAGAGTAAGTAAAAAAGAAAGCAAGTATACTGCAACAGAACTAGAATATCTTGGAGTTATTTGGGCAGTCAAGTTATTTAGATCCTATCTATTATCTGACATTCCATTTATACTTGTCACTGATCACTCAACACTCAAGTGGTTAATTAATAAATCTAATCCTTCTGGAAGACTAGCACACTGGATAATGGCTTTATGAGAATATAATTTTAAAGTTGAACACAAATCTGATAGAATCTATTCAAATATTGACACACTTTCTAGAATATCACACACATTCACAAAAGAAAAAGATAAAACATGAATCTAGATAACTATACAGAATTATATAATTATCTCAACATGCTAATCATACCTGATGAATTCTCAAAAGAAAAATGAAAATGGCTGCTGGCAGAATTAAAGAAATATTTTATACAAAATTACAAACTATACAAAAGAAATAGACAAGATTTTGACCATCTATTATTAGTTATCAAATCAACAGAAATAGAGTCAGTTCTCTATAATAATCATTCAGACATTACCTTTGGACACTTTGGAATAGAAACTACTTATAATTGAATAATGAGAAATTATTATTGGCCTCAGATGTATAGAGATATTAATGTATATATTAAAGCCTATAATATATATCAATAAAAAGGATAATTACGCAAGAATAACAAAATGACACCTATCCAAGTTAATGTACCTTTTGAAAAGATTGGTATCAATTTGATAGGATCTCTTCCAGTAACTAATAATGAAAATCACTATATTGTAGTTACTATTGATTATTTAACCAAATGGGCAGAAGCAAGACTAATTACTAATACTTTTGCAAGTACAATCATCCTCTTTCTTTATGAAGATATAGTGATAAGACATGGATTTCTAAAAAAAATACTTAGTGATAGAGGAACTACATTCATCAATGAAATAATTAAGAAATTATTGGACAAATACCAAATCAAACACAGACTTTCTGTATCTTACCATCCTCAAACTAATGGACTAGTTGAAAGATTAAACCGAATCTTGTGTACTTCATTATCAAAGTATATCCAACTTTATAAGAAAGATTAGAACTATTATCTACCTTCAGTTCTATTCATCTATAGAATAATGAAATAAAGTATGACTTTATTTGAATCTTTTCAGCTAGTATATGATTGACAAGCAATCATACCATTAGATATTGAGTTAAAAGACTTTGATAATCTCACTTTTAAAGAAGTTCTTATTAAAAGAATATATGAATTAATTGATAAATTAGAAACTACGCAAGAACTAGCTCTCAGTAATATTCAAGAAGAATAATCAAAACAAAAAGAACAGTATAACAAGAAACAAAAGTTAATAGTTTTTCAAATAGGACAAAAAGTATTAATGAGATGAATGGAAACTCAATATTAGCATCATGATAAGTTTGATAAAAAATGGAAAGGACCATTTTATATTCATGAAGTATATAATAAAGAAGCATATAAACTTAGAAATGAAGATAAAAAAGTCTTGAAGAATCCATATAATGTAATTATTTGAAATTATATATCAAGTTTAACAATTTAGAACTAATAATTATTATCAATAATAATTAAAGATTTATGAAGTAAATCTCTTAAAGCCAGAGGTCCTGTAATTAATCATCTATTTATGTAATATAGTAGATGAGATGCAGCATATAGTACAGCCATAGTACGTGATGTAGTAATTACTAATTACTACCAAATTGAACAAATAAGTAATTTATATTAATTAATCTTATTTATAATTAATTCTATTTTTAACTCATATTATTATTCATATTTAATCTTATTATTTTATTAAATTAGTTATATATATCACACTTAATTTATAGTTTTATTAAATTAATAATCTTCTAATTAATTATTATTAATTTTCTTTTTTTTCTTATTTTATCTTTAAATAACTTAATGTTTCGCTAATTTAAATTCTTTATTATCATGTATTTAATATTCTTTGTGATTATTCTTTAGTAATTTTACTTATTCTTGAGAAAATTAAGTGAAACATCATGTTAGAAATGATTTATAATTAGCATAGCAAGGAAAATACTATATATAGAGAGTCAAGAAGTAATCAAAAAGAATAATTAAGTTTGGTAGAAGTAATTATTACTGAGTTAAGAATAGTTAATTAGTATTTTTCTTTAATAAACATACATATTTATTTTCTTTTTGCTCTATTGAGAGAGTATTTTATTAGAAGTAAATTCACGTATATTATCTTATTAAGAAGATAATCATATTTTTAATATAAGTAAAATACGTATAAATTATCTTATTAAGAAGATAATTATATTTTAAATCTCACATATATCATCTTATTGAAAGAATAATCAAATATATAATCTCTTAAAGTTATAAAAAATTAATAATTGCCATGAACACAATCACTATTACCATTTTAAAATAATTATATACACATAATCTTAAAGTGGTAATAGTCTTTTTGGTACCCCCTTTATAGAGATAAAAATCAAAATTAAAATTGACAATCACAAAAATAATTCAAACTGGATCTAACAAAATCAACTAATTACAAAGTAGAAAGATAACTTCAAAGATTAATCAATCTTTTTGATCCACCTCAATTATTCAGACAACAAGAAAAGAATTTATATTGATTAGTTTATAATCTATTTATAGCTAATATATCAAGAACAAATATTTTAACTAGTAAATACCAATTACAAGCCTGGTTTCAGAAATATTCAACCCATCCTACAACTGAAATAGCTGATATTATTCACAATTTACATAAGGAAATTACTGCATTTAACCAACAGAGAACACACTATACTTAGAGATTAAGATCCAGTATCTCAGTTAACACATCAGTTAGAACTCTCACACTAGTCCTCTCATCATCCACTTCAACCTCAACCTCAAATACATTCTTCACTAATCTTTTCCATAGAAGAAGAGCTCCAGTTCAAACAAGAAATATAACAGAAGAAGAATCTTCAGAAGAAGAAGAAGAAGTTCATCTCCCTATTCTCTTAGACTCACCTTCAATACAATCTCAAAGAAATCAAGAAGAAGAAAATATGACAGACCAAGCTGTACAAGCACTAGCTGCTGCTTTAGATCTATTAGTAGAAGCCATGACAGCACAGCAAAATAGGCAAACTGAATTATCAACAGTACCACTTCTCTTTTTCAATAGAGGAATATATAAAGATCCAATTAGTTAGATAGAAGAGTTTGAATGATTAGCAAATGCTAATAATATTACTAATCTCAGAAAAATAGAGATTGTATCAGCCTATTTGAGAGAAGTCGCAGTTACCTAATATCAGCAAAATAAAGTTATAAATGATGATTGGTCTACTAGTTGAAATGCAAATGGAGAAAATAATTTCTTCTATCACTCTTTTATTAATCAGTTTAGAATAAATGCTCAAGTATTAGTATAGTAGTAATAGTTAAGATTAAGAGTACAAGAAGTAAATGAAGATGTGGCCCCATACATAGAAGATATTCACATACTCCTTAGAAAAATTGATCCTGCATATGCTTACTCCAACATCTACTATATTGAGCAATTTGTAAAAGACTTAAAACCAAAGATTGCCTTTCATGTTAATAAATCTAATCCAAATACACTAGATGATATAATCACAGAAGCAATTAATACTGAATCTAGCTATAGACAGACCTACCAGAATCTTATGAATCCTATGACTTTCATGTCACAAAATCTTGATATTTCCTTTTCCATTCCAAATCCAGTAAATGATATGAGTAAAGTTATAGCTGATTTAACTAAGCAAGTAAAGAAGTTATCTATCCAGAATAATCAAAATTTTAATAATCATCCTAACCAAGGAAAGACTTGCTATAATTATGGTAAAAATAATCACATAGCCCAAGATTGCAGACTACCAAAGAAGAATATAAATAGTAATAATAATAATAGTATCTCAAATATCAAGTGCTTTAAATATAATAAAATAGGATATTACGCTAATAGCTATACAGAAAGAAATATAAATACTAGATAGCCAGCCTATCTTGAAATCAATACCATCATCACAACACCAGATAATAATTTACTATTGCAATAATTACAGTAACTTCTAGGTGGACAGTTCATAATGCCTCCATCTTCTAACACCACCACCATTAATAATAGTAATACCTCATGTTTAAACTAGAGTATATACCTGAAGAAGATCAGAGTATGAGCCAATTTTAAAAGTCTTTAATAATCTTTTTATAATAATTACTAACCGAAATCATAGAAGAAAATAAAAATCTAGAAAAAAAGAATGAAAAAATAGTAGATGCAGTTCATTATGAAGGAAAAGTAGAAGATCAATCTACCAGAATAATAATTGATAGTGGATCAGTTAGTAATATTATATCAGCAAGATTCTTAAAACAAATAGGAAGAAAGATTGATAAGCCCTCCAATATCAGTCTTATAGGAATAAATAGAAAATCAGAGTAATCATTAGGAGAAGTAGAAGGATTAAAAATAAAAATTAGAGATCTTAATCAACAAATAGATACTCTTATCATGGAAAAGGCAGAGTATAACCTATTGCTTGACAACTAATAAGCAAAACAATTCAAAGCTATTTTAAACTGAAATGAAGAATTTTTGAGTTTTGAAGTTGAAGGAGAGTCTACGATCATCCTAGTCACTTATACTCAACAAAGATCAATGATGAAATTGATCAGTCTTGAGAGAGAACTTGAGAGTCCTGCTCTTGAAAATGATGATGATAAATATGAATTTGAAGAAGAGAAGTTAGTTGATCAGCTCTTATATATAGTACATGAAGAGCAAAGTAAGCAGCTTGTGTTGAAAGTAGAAGTTCAAGAGAATCTTGTAAAAATCAATGATAAAGTCATTGAACAAGAAGAAAAAGAAAGAATTCGCAGAGAGAGATTAGAAAATTATAATGCCTGCATTTATAGTAGAAAGGAAAACAATTGTCTTCAATATAAGAAAGATAAGACATATATAGATAGTTAGAGATATTATCTTAACCATCATTAAATGTCACTCCAACTATGATTGAATTAGACTTGGATCTAGAATAACAACAATATCTTTACCAAGTTCTGGATTCATATAAAGATCTCTTTGATATAACCCAGCCTGGTAGAATGAATATACTTTAACATGAAATATATTTAGAAGAAGAAAAACCTATTACCCTCTGACTATATTATCAAAAATCACCTATAGAAAATGCCTTTCTAAAAGAAGAAATCCAAAAGATGTTAGATAATGGAATAATATCTCCTTCTGACAGTCCTTAATTAGTACCAATAGTAATAGTAAGGAAAAAGAATAGAAAATTCCAGTTGTGTGTAGATTATAGAAAATTGAATAAAGTTATTAAGAAAAATTAATATTCCCTATCACGAATTAATGAACTCTTAGATTTCTTTAAGAATGCTAAATACTTTACCATTATGAATTTTACAAACAGATTTTGGCAAGTAAAAATGTATCTAAGAGATTGAGAAAAAATAGCATTTATCACCAATGAAGAACTCTTTCATTTTAATATCATGCCCTTTGGACTCATCAATATCCCAGCCACATTTCAAAGACTTATGAATAAAATATTTAAAGAATATATTAGAAAATTCATAGTTGTATATCTGGATGATATGACTATCTACTCAGAAACTTGAGAAGAACATGTAGAGCATGTACAAAAAGTTTTAGAAAAACTCTGACAAGCAAATCTTAAACTTTAATCAGATAAATGTGCTTTTGGAAAGAATTAGTTACCTTTTCTAGATTATATTATAGGAAAAGATAGAATTCATCCTGATTCAGCCAAGATAGAAAAAGTACAAGAATTTCCAATATCTACTAATATCATATCATTAAGAGAATTTATAGGACTTGCCTCTTATTATAGGAAATTTATCAAAGATTTCATCAAGATAGCAATCCCTTTACATAAACTATTCAGAAAAAATAAAGAATTCAGATAAACAGAAAAATAACAGACAACTTTTGAGTCACTCAAGAAACATTTGACCTCACCATCAATTATCACATATCCAGATTTCACAAAGCTATTTACTCTTTTTACTAATGCTTCTGAACTAGGATTAGATGCAGTACTAGCACAATATGATAGTGAAAAAAAGAAACACGTGATAGCTTATGCCAGTAGAAGAATAAGTAAGAAAGAAAGCAAGTATACTGCAACAGAACTAGAATATCTTGAAGTTATTTGGACAGTTAAGCTATTTAGATCTTATCTACTATCTGACATTCTATTCATACTTATCACTGATTACTTAGTACTCAAGTAGTTAATCAATAAACCAAATCCTTCTGGAAGACTTGCACGCTGAATAATGGCTTTATGAGAATATAATTTTAAAATTTAATATAAATCTGAAAGAATCCATTCAAATATTAACTCACTTTCTAGAATACCATACACATCTGTAAAAGAAAAAGATAAAATATGAATCTGGATAACTATACAAAATTATATAACTATCTTAACACGCTAATAATACCTGATAAATTCTCAAAAGAAAAATAGAAATAGCTGCTAACAGAATTGAAAAAATACTTTATACAAAATTATAAGTTATATAAAAGAAATAGACAGAATGTTAATTAAAGATAATAGCTGCAATTACTATGTTGCAACTATATGTTACAACTTATTAAAAAATTTAATAAAAATTATAACTTGTCATAACTTATCGCAAGTCACAACTTGCTGCAACTTGCTGTAACTTGTCACAACTTGCTACAACTTGCTGTAACTTGCCACAACTTGTTGCAACTTGCTGTAACTTGCTGCAACTTGCCATAACTTGTTGCAACTTGTTATAACTTACTGCAACTTGCTGCAACTTGTTGCAACTTGTTGTAACTTGTTACAACTTACCGCAACTTGTTGTAACTTATTATAACTTATCATAACTTATTATAACTTATTATAGCTTACTATAACTTACTATAACTTATTATAATTTAT
>CAJVPS010003041.1:0-10946 GCA_910591765.1 Ambispora leptoticha
ACTATTATTATAAGTGAATTCTGCAACTATTAAATTTTTATCCCATCTATTTTATTGATAGGTGATGTATATTCTTAATATTTCTTTTAATATTCTGTTTAATCTTTCTGTTTGGCTATCTATTTGAGGATAAAAGACTATAAATATAGCAAGTTTAGTTTCAAGTTGTTCAAAAAGTAACTTTCAAAAGTGACTTGTGAATTTAACATCTCTATCTGATATTATAATTATAGATAAGTTATGCAATTTAAAAAATATTTTCAAAGAATATCTTAGCAATATCAGGTGCTATTGATGTTGTTATAGTTAGTATAAAGTATGTTCTTTTTGATAGCTTGTTTATAAATACAACTATTGTATTATATTCAAACTTGATGATTGAAAGTTGAACTATGAAATTCATGATAATATATTCCTATCTATATTCTGAAATAGTTAAAGGCTAGAGTAATCCTGAAGATTATTGATTATTACTTTTGTTATATTGATAAAATTCACAATTAATAATATATTTGTGAATATTTTTATTCATTTTTAGCTAATAGAATTGCTGAAATACTGCTACATAAGTCTTATCTATTCCAATATATCCTGCAATTAGTATATTATAAAATTTAAATAAGATCTTTATCTTCAAATTTTTATTATCAGATATAACTAGATGATTGCTATTCTTCAAGTAAAGTAATTCTTCTTTTAACTCAAAGTTTTTGACTTTGATTTATTACTTTAGATTAGTACTATTGAAATTCTTCAAGACTTCATATATTTTTACAAAATATTGATTTTCTTGATACTTCTTTATCAAGTCTTCTTTATTAACAAGATTAGTAATAATAACTAAAATATTTGCTAAATGTAATTGATATAAGAGTGCATCTGCTACTATATTATCTTTATCAGATTTGTATTTTTCTTTAAAGTTACTGACTTGCAAAGTTTCTAATTAGCAAGTCTATCTCTTAAAAAGATTATGTTGTGTTTTAATATATTTCAAGAAGGTATAGTCTGTAATTATTATAAACTTTTATTCTTCAAGATATAGCTTTCAAAATCTAATTATATATACAATTGTAAGTAGTTCTTTTTTATAAACTGGATAATTCTATTCTACTGATGAAAGTTTTCTTGATTTAAATATAATTAATTGGTCATTCTTATCTTGGTTTTAACTTAATATAGCTTTTATAGCAAAATCTAAAATATTAGTTATGATTGTGAATGATAACTTTGAGTTTGATAATAATAAAACTGATATTAAGATGAGATATTATTTTAGTTATTCAAAAGCTTATTATATAATAATAGATTATTTATATTCTTAATTCTTATATAAGAGTATTGTAAGTAATAATACAATTACTAAAAAATCTTTTATGAACTTTTTATAATAATTAGCTAATTTTAAAAATAAGTAAAATTCTGATATATTAGTTAATACTAATCAATTTCTAATTGTAATAATCTTTCTTTAATCTACTAAGATCTGTTAAAATAAAATATTCTAGATATTTTACATATTACTAAATTATATCATATTTTCTTTATTTAGCATATAGTTTATACTTATAAAATATTTCTAATACAATCTGAAGATATTATATATATTTTTTTTATTTTACTATATATCAAGATATTATCTAAATAAATAATTATAAATTTATTTAGATAATCATAAAAAATATTATTTATTAGTAACATAAAAGTTGCTGATATATTAGTAAGTTTAAAAAATAGAACTAGAAACTTATAATATTTATAATGAATTCTAAATACAGTTTTATATATATTTTCTTCTTTAATATATATTTAGTGATATTCTGAATATAAGTCTAGTTTTGAAAAATACTTTAATTCTATAAGTCTATTTATCAATTTATTAATACTTGATAATAAGTAATAATTCTTAATAATAATTTTATTCAAAACTTTATAATCAATATATAGTCTTAATATATCTTCTATTTTATATATAAAAAGAACTGATATTTCAAATAGTAAGATACTTAAATGAATAAAATCTTTTTATATTAAATTAGTCAATTATTTCTTGAGTTTATTTATCTCAGTAAAAAAGAATTTATATGTAAATCTGAATAATGATTCAGATCCTGGAATAAGATTAATTTTGTAATCAATTACTCTCTTGAATAATAGTTAATTTGATAAGAATTCTAAAAATACATCTTTATATCTTTTCTTAATATTTAATATCTCAGATAAAAGTATTTTTTTTAATTTCTTCTTTATTTTTAGTATTATTAAGATATATAATAAAGAATTTTATATTTGCTAATAGATTTGTAATTTATTATCTTGATATATAAATAAATTTATAGCTTAATTCTAGTTTTATTTGCTTGAACTTTTATAATTTTTAATCTATAAGTAAAAATAATAATAATATTTCTCTAATTTATAATTGAATTGATATAAAAATCATAATTTATCTAGAATAAAATTATATCTTTATAATTTCAAAACTTATATATCTATTTATCTTATATATTCTATAGATATCTAGTTTTAACTTATTAATATTAATTATAATAATAATTATAATCTTCTTGTCATCTATAAGTTTTACTATTACTGGATTTGTCTTTTATATTTTTATTTTATTAATTTATATAAGTCTTTCATTAATAAAATTTTTAAATATATTACTATTTAATAATATTTATATTAACTTGCTATTAATTTAACTATTAAACTTTAATAATCTTTTATAATTATCTTTTAAGTAAGCAAACTTTATTCTTTCATTTTAATATGAGAATTCTTCTTGTAAATCTTCTATATTTACTATTTTAATCTTTGATTTTAAATAATAATTCTTTTATAAAATAATTAAATTTTTTATAGTTATAATATATATCTTTAAACTTATTATTTTTTTGATTATTATTAGTATTTTTTCTATTATAAAAGCTTTTTGCTTGATTTAACTTCATTGTTATAGAATTATATTCTAATAACTTCTATTTTATTATAAGTAATAATTATTATTATTATATTTACTTAATATATCTAATAGTTTGTCTTGTTTATATATTATAATATTATAATAAATTTATAATTTTCAAATATCTTCTAAAATCTCTAATATCTAATAATTAATCTTTATTTTTGTAATAGATTTTAGATTTTTTATAAAATATATAACTTGTTCTAAATTACTTATATTTATAATTTATCTAACTATATTTCTGAATTTAATATTATAATCTTAAATAAATTTTATTTGATAAAGAAGATATAGTTATTTATAAAGATATTATTAATAATATTATAATTGAAAGATTTCTCTAAATATAATAATAAATATTTCTCATTCTTTAAATGATATGATATTATTATTAATTTTATATTTATTTAAATATTAATATAAAGTTATATTAGTTAAGAAGATAATGATATATTATATTTGTATTAGTTCTTTTATAATTTTTTAAATAAGAAAAATTGGCTTGACTTGTATTATCTAAATAAGTATATTTTTATTTGACTCTTCTAAATAAGTAAATAATTAACTAAGAGATAAGATAAGAGCTTTAAATTAAAAGAATTATCTTCTTTTAGTAACTTGATAAGATTACTTATATCTTATATAAATTAATTAAATTATTTACTATTTATTTTAATTAGAAGTTAATTTACTAAAATTAAAATATATATATATATAAGTATGTATATATAATATAAGATATTAGAGAATAATATTTATAATAAATGTATTTATTATTATTAAGTTATAAGATTATTTATAAATAAGATAAAATATGATATAAATAATTTTAATTTATAAAACTTATAGTTTATTATTTGAATAATTTTTAGATTTGAAATTTTTTATAAATTAGAAAAAATATATTTATAATAAAAGAAATAAATATAAAAAGTGAATAAATTAATAATAATTTTCAATTTAAAATACATATAATTTAATAAAATTAATTAACTTAATTTATATTTTCAAAAGATAATTAATTATAATCTAATAATTATAAATAAGATAAATAATAATAAAATAATAATAAAGAAAAATAAATAAAATTATAAAGAAAATATTAATTATAAATATAATTAAAAATATTAATAATTTAAATTAATAATAATAGTATATATAGTAATCATATATATAATAATATGTAAAATCTAATTAATTAATATATAAATAATCTATATATCTACTAGAAAACTAATCTTCAAAAAAAGTAATACAAATAATAATTTATTATATAGAAAGTGCAAAATAAAGATCTAAGACTAAAAAAGATAATTTAATTAAAATTATTATATCAGCATAATAAAAGTATTAATTAATAATTTTTAAAATTACTTTAATTATTTATTTTTTTAAAATATAAATAGAATAAATTATTATAAATTTTATAGTTTAATTATTTATTATTAAATCTAAATATAATATAATAATAATTTTTATTGATAAGCTTTTAAAAAATTTATTTTATATTAATATATATAATAATAATAGTATCTGATATTATAATATTATCCTTTAAGAATATAATTAAATTATATAATTTATTTCAATAATGATTTCAAATAAAATTATTAAATTTATAAATAAATTTTAAAAATTACTTTTTGAATAATTAAATATAAAATTAGTAATATTGATAATCTTTTATTTATCAAATAGAAAAACTAAATAGAATATTAGAAGAAATATTTAAAATATATATAATATATAAATAAGATTAATAAAATAAAAATCTAGTAAAAACTTAAAAATTTATAAATATTATGATAAAAATTTATTAATAGAAGTATAAGATAAATAAAGTATAAATATATATTAATATAGTAAGAAATAGCATAAAATATTTAGTACTATATTAAATTATTAATTTTTATTATAAATCTTATATATATTAATTAAATTAACTAATTAAAAGTAATTAAAAAAATTTTAAATATTTTATTTTTATATAATAAATATAAAATTTAAAGTATTTTAACTTTTTAAAATTATAATTAATAAAAATCTGTTTTAACAAAATTGAATTAATAATTTAGACAAAAATTAACAAATTTATAAGAGATTTTTATTAAAATTTTTTATTTTTAGTTATAAAACTTTTTATATTATATATAAATATTAGATATTTTATATTATCTCTTACTATAAAGAATTTTTTATTAAAGATCAAGTTCTTCTTTCTAATTATAATATTAATAATTCTATAAATAAATAAAAATTAATCAAGAAATTTATATTAAAATTCATTAAACTCTTTGAAATTATTAATAAAATCTCTTTTATCACTTATAAATTATAATTATTAGTTAATATAAAATTATATCTAGTATTTTATATTTTATTTTTAAAAAAATATAAATTAAATAATAAATTTAATAGAAATATATTATTATATATTATTATTATTTTAGATAATAAAGAAGAATATAAAGTTAATTATATTTATAATAAAAGAATTTATTATTATAAACTCTAATATTTTGTCAAATAGCTAGAATATTCTCTTATAAACTATTTAAAAATCTTTAAGAAACTTAAAAAAATATTATAAAAAGATAAAAATTTTTAAAAATTCATATACTTGAATATAATAAAAATATTATATTTTAAATAAAGAGATATATAATAATTTTAATTAAATTAGATTTATTTTAGTTTAAATCTTTATTTTATATTATTTATATTATATTTTATCTTTTATATTATTTTTTATAAAGATTAATTTCACTTTGAATATAAATAAATATTATGTATTTAATTAATTTAAATTAATATATATTATTATATAGATTATTATTATAATAATTTTGATTAGATTATCTCTTTTTAGCTCAAATTTTTATTTTATACTATTTATATAATAGATTAGTTTCTATATTACTTTTTATAAAGATTAATTTCTCATTCTAAATATATAAATAATTATTAATATATTAGATTTAATATATTATCATATAGATAATTATTATATATACTAATATTATTAATTTAGTTAATTAATATTTTTAATTAAATTTCTTTTTAATATTCTTTTATGATTTTATTTGTTCTTTTTTTATTATATTTATATTATTATTTATATCATTATTAATTATTAAATTATAATTAGTTGTCTTCTAGAGATGTGAATTAAGTTAATTAATTTTATTAAATCATATATATTTTAAAATAGAAATTATTATTTATTTATTTACTATTTGTATTTATTTCTTTTTATTGTAAATAAGTATTATCTGTTTTTTAGATCTGAATATTATTCAAATAATAAAATTATAAGTTTATAAATTAAAATTATTTATATAATATAATATTTTATCTTATTTATAATTATTAACAAAATAATTTTATAACTTGATAGTAGCAAAATATATTTATTATAAATATTACTCTTTAATATCTTATTTTATATTATATATATATCTTATATATACTATATCTCTTAATTTTAAAAATATAAATATCAAAAATAAATTCAAAATAATTTGATCAATTTATATAAAGCATAACTAAACTTTTCAAAATAGTAAAAAAAAATCATTCTTCTAATCTCAAGTCTTTATTTCATCTTTTAATTAAATTATTTATATATTTTAAAAAATTAAATAAAAATATATTTATATGAATAATAATAACTAAAATTATATTTCTGATTCAAGGAATTAGATATAAAAAAATTTAAGTAAAATATATAGTAATCTTTTTTACTAATATAATATTACATTAGTATTTTAATAAATATAAGATTAATAATAATATTATACCTTTTAATAATTAAAAAGCTTTTATTATAGTATTTAGAAAAGTCTTTTAGTTATCATATTATTAGTAATATCTTTATAAATAACTATATCTTCTTTATTAAACAGAATCTTTACAAGATTATGATATAAAATTCAGAAATATAGTTAAATAAGTTATAGATATAAGTAATCTAGATTAATTTATATATTTTATAAAAGATTTAAAATTTATCATAAGATAAAAATTAGTTACCAGATATTAGAAATCTTAAAAGAAGCTTGAAAATTAGTAATTAAATATAATACTGCAATATATAAATAAGATAGATCTCTAGATTAATCAAGTAAATATAATAATAATAGTTATTACTTACAGAATTAATATAGAAATTACTAAATATACTAATAGAATCTAATCAAGTAGAAAGTTATTATAATAATAAAAGAAATAACAATTAGTAGAGAAATAATAAATAAAAAAATATATATTATAATTATGATAAATCTGATCACTTTATAAAGAATTGTTATTTTAAACTAAAGATCAAGATTATAAATATAGAAGATAAATAAGAAGAATCTTTTCAGTCTTATAAAGAAGTAAAATTTACTTATCTAGAAGATAATTATGAGAGATTATTAAAATTTAATAATTAAATTAGCATGAGTATTACTAGATAGTAATATATTTAGAAACTTTATAGATAAGAAGTTTATATAAAAGAATAAAATAAAATTATAAAAGAAAATATCAATAAGTATTAAACTCACTAATAGCAAAAATTTAATAATTATTATCATGATAAAGATTGATAAATTAAAGTTAGATATATACAAAATATAAAAGATAGATATATAAGTCTTAAAATTATAGAGATATGATTTTATTCTAGATAAATCTTGATTATTTCATGTTAATTTAATCATAAATTAGAAAAATAATACTATAATCTTTATTTATAGATCAAAAAAAATTAAAGTTCAAGCAGATAATAAAGTAAAGTCTGGCTCAAGCTGTAATTTAATTTATATATCAAAATAATAAATTATAAATCTATTAATAAATATAAAACTCTTTATTATATCTTAATAATACTGAAAATAAAAAAGAAGTTAAAGAAAAATAACTATTACCTAAAGTATTAGAAATAAAAAAAATATAAAGATATATTTATTTTTAGAAATTTTATCAAATTAACTATTATTTAAAAAAGCTATAGATCACAAAATTGATCTTATTTCAGAATTCAAATTACTATTCAGATCTACTTATAGATTCTTTTTTACAAAGATAAATAAGCTCAAAAAGTAATTAACTGATCTTATTTAGAAAGATTTTATTTATCTAAGTATTACATCTTTTGAAGTATTAATTCTTTTTATATACAAGAAAAAAGAAATACTAAGATTATATATAGATTATAAAGTTTTAAATAAAATTAATATCAAAAATTATTATTTATTATTTAGAGTTAATAAATTGATAAACAGACTTATAAGTTCAAAGCATTTTTTAAAATTAGACTTATATTCTAGATATCATCAAATTTGTATAGCTAAGAAAAATATATATAAAATAATCTTCAGAATTAATTATGATTATTATGAATTCTTAATCCTATCTCTTGATCTTATTAATATACTAATTATTTTTATAATCTTGATGAATAATGTATTTTATAATTATCTTAATAAATTTATAATTATATACTTGAATAATATTCTAATGTATAATAAAATAAAAAAAGAATATATATAATATCTTTAAAGAAATACTTTATAAATATAAATTGTATGTCAAATAGAAAAAGTATAATATTATATAGTAATATATAAAATATTTTGAATATTTTATGTTAGCAGATAAAATCTTAGTCAATCAAAGAAAAATAGCTATAATTAGAAATTGGTCTGTATTAATAAATCTATCTAAATATTACTTATTTTTGGAACTTATAAATTATTACAGAAAGTTTATTAAAGAATTTTTAATTATAGTATCATTACTTATAATACTCTTATATAAAGATAAAGAGTATGAATAGTCTATTATAATGTAATAAATATTTGAATAACTCAAATAATATCTTATATTAATATTAATCTTATTATTATTTAATTTAAAATTATTATTTATAGTTATTATAGATATCTCAAATTTTACTATTAGAGCTATATTAAGTCAAAATTAAGATAAGAATAATTAATTAATAGTCTTTAAATTAATAAACTTTTATTAGCAAAACAAAATTATTCAGTTTATAAAAAAAAATTACTTATAATTATATATACTATCAGACTCTGAAAGTCTTATTTAGAAAATTAGAAATTTATAATTATTACAGATTATTCTTTTTAGAATATATAAAATCTTTTTAAGAGACAGACTTGATGATTAGAAATTTTACAAGCTAATAACTTTAAAGTTAAATATAAATCTGACAAAGATAATATTATTATAAATACATTTTCTTATTAATTACATCTAGTTAATATTATAATAATTATTATTAATTTGATTAATAAAGAAGAGTTAATAAAAAAATATTAAGAAGATAAATATTTATAAAAATATATGAAGTCTTGAAAAATTTTAATAGTAAAATATCTAAATAACAAGTCAAAGTAAAATATTATAAATTAAAAAAGACTTACTTTATTTGAAAAATAATAATCACTCCTAATGATAAGATATTAAAAACAAAAATCTTATTTGAATTTCATAATATATTAATTATAGAATATATTGAAATTGATAAAATATATATAATTATATCTTAATAATTCTATTAGTTAAAGATAAATAAAAATATTTACAAATATATTATTAGTTGTGAATTATATTAATATAATAAAAGTAATAATAAATAATTCTCAGAATTATTCTAGCCTTTAGCCATTTCAAAATATAAATATAAATATATTATTATAAATTTTATAATATAATATATAACTTTTAACTATCAAATCTGAATATAATATTATAGTTATATTTATAGATAAATTTTTAAAAAGAATATATTTTATTTTATTATTATAACTATAACTATATCTAATATTACAAAAATTTTCTTTGAAATATCTTCAAACTATATACTTACCTATAGTTATAATATCAGATAGAGATGCTAAATTTATAAGTTACTTTTAAAAGTTATTTTTTAAATAATTAAATACAAAATTAATAATATTAATAGTTTTCTATTCATAATCAGATAACTAAATAAAAAGACTTAATAAAATATTAGAAAAAATATTAAAAATATCATAATCTATTAATAAAATAGATATAATAAAAATTTAGTTATTGCAGAATTTGCTTATAATAATAGTAAAATGCATTAATTAGTTATATAATATTTAAATTAGATTATAATCAGATATTTTACATATTTATTAATATTCTATTATTACAAAATAATATTATAGCTTTATAAGATTTTATAAAATATTGAAATATTATGATAAAACTATTAAAAATTTATTACTTAAAGCTTAAGAAAAATAGTTAAAATATATAAATTAATATAAAAGATTTAAAGAATTCAATCTTGAAAATAAAGTTCTTTTTTTTACTTATAATATAGATACTTTAATTAATAAATAAAGAACAATCAAGAAGCTTATATCAAAATTCATAAATCTTTTTAAAATCATCAATAAGATTTCTTGTATTACTTACAAATTATAATTATTATATAATATAAAATTATACCTAGTATTTTATATATCATTATTAAAGAAATATAATTCAGATAATAAATATAATAAATATCAATCACCATTAGCTATCATTATTTCTAATAATAAAAATAAATATAAAACAGAAAATATTCTTGACAAAAGAATTTATTATTATAAATTCTAATATCTTATTAAATAATTTAACTATTTTTTCTATAATATAATATGAAAATCTCTTGAAAACTTAAAAAATATTATAGAGAAGATTAATATCTTTGAGAAATTATATACTTAAATATAATAAGAATATTATATTTTAAGTAAAAAAATATATAATAATTTTGATTAGATTATTTCTCTTTGGCTTAAATCTTTATTTTATGCTATCTGTATAACAAATTAACTTTTGTATCACTTTTTATAAAGATTAATTTTATTCTAAATATACAAATAATTATTTATATATTTAATATATTAGATTTAATATATTATTATATAGATAATCACTATATATA
>CAJVPS010003042.1:0-10946 GCA_910591765.1 Ambispora leptoticha
TTGCATAGCAGTAGAGCTATCACAAAGCCATGTTGTATCATTCATAAAAACTAGTGGCAGAATAGAAACACTCATAGTAGTAGTGTTAGTAATAATGTCGAGAGGAGATTGTGAAGCAACTTTGAGAAATTGGTTGTGGTATTTTTGATGAATAAAGGAGAGATAGTATTATAGTAGATTTGCCATAAAAGTGGAAAGTAGGTTTCTTCTTGATTTATTCCAGATTGAATTTTTACAGGTGATGTGAGTTCATAGGCAGTAATAATTCTTGCTTGTCTTGTTGAGTATAGGTCTGTGATTAGATTTCAGTTGGGGAATATACCAAATTAGGATAGTGCAGATCGCACCTTTTATAGTAACAAGATGTCGATCAGAATATTCTAGATTTTCTTAGATTGTTTTAAGTATTATAGTTATATAGAGGTTTTGCAATAGAAAGAGTCTAAATGCTACATATAATATATAGCATTTAGGCCTTTCCTACTGCAAAGACCCTATATAGCTATATATAATTCTGTAATTGCCATTCCAATTTTTTTTTATAGTCGAATAGCTTAACCAAGTACACGATATTGTCAATTAAAATGCATAATTGTTCAAAATAATGTTTGCCATTGTATTTAATGAATAAAATTATCATAAATTTATCAAAATCGCTTCAAATTAAAGTAAAATACAAGTAGAAAACATCACCGACAACCAATAATATCATAACTTTTAATACAACTTTATGAGTAAAATTTATTTCAACTCAAAATTACCATAACTAATAAAGGTATAAATTAAAAAAAAAAAAAAAAAACTTGAAATTCAAGAAAAAAAAAAAAAAGAAGTCAAGCAGCTATGACCACCCCGGTACATATTATTTAGGTGCTTACCAAAAGCTAATTGAATTAAACGAACCCGGGCAATTAAATACATTATTCGTTTTTTTTTGAACGCCAATTCCACTTAGATAGCAATTTAAAAAAATAAAAAATAAAATAACTTAAAAAAAGAAAAAAAAAGAAAAAAAACAAAGTCAAGCAATTATGACCACCATCCCAGTACATATTTTTTTAAGCGCCTTACCAAAAGCTAATAGAATTAAATGATACCCGGGCAATTAAATACATTATTCATTTTTTAAACCCCAATTTCATTTAGATAGCAATAATTAACATTAAATGCTCCATCATCACGGCGAATATTGGATAAATGAATGCCTTGGTTTCATTAATTTTTATGGAACAAAACGTTATTTGTTACAGATATGGAATTTGTGCGGCTGAGAATAAAGGTATATCCTATAGTTGGATTATCAGATAAGTTATTTCAGTACTGCAAAATTCAAAGTTTACATTTTAATGTAACAATAGCCAACTAATTTATTCCGTTAATATTACCTATCCTTACGCCTCATTCTTATTCTTGCCAATTCCAATTCCAATTCCATTTTCATAGCGATAGTCAAGGCTGAATTTTTCATTAGAAAGGTCTATATCGACAGATTTTTGATAATAATTGAATGCTTATATTCATCCTTTTTGATTCCAACAACACCTTATAAAATAAATAAATAATAATTAATGACTACGTTACTATTCAAGAACATACTATGAGATAATAATAACATACCATTTGCTACTCTTCCAATGTTCCAGACGTTTTGCAGTTGAAAATATCTCGTGGCTAGTGTTATAACGATCGAGTACGATTGTAAAATCACTGTGTTTTTTTGTTTAAGAGGCATCTTCAAATTCAAAGAAAGGCCACAAGCAAAAATTGATTTGTAAACCCATCCCTGCTATTAAAAAAAAAAAAAAGCCCTCAAACAGGAATCGCAAGTTAAACTAATAGCATATCAATTAACACTTTCGAAAATGTAATACCTGGGTCAGTAAACCTCTCATATCCTTTCTTACCGCACAGCACTTGGAATGTAATAGGTTAACAGCCATCACTAAAATATTACAAAAAAATGATTACATTCAAAAGCGACGAATTCAAAACAAGATCTTTGGATAATCAGGATCTAAGACGTAGTAAATCATATGATTATAAGTAAAAGCCTAATACACACGTGTAACACTAAAAAGGTCTCCTCATTTTCCAATTTGAAAATACGAAAGATGGATCTAAGAATCAAGAAAGCCATAAACACTATGTTTTAGTAAAACCGTACTAAACATAATTTTTAATACAGTAATAGTACAAAATCCTAAACATAATAAATCAGATTATAAAGATAAAATCTTATTAATATAATAACCCAAATTAAAACAAACAAATATATAAAAAAGAATAAAAATACTTAGCCATATTAACGAACATATATATTTCTAGATAGAGCCATGATCGTATTTATTTTATTCTTCTTGATCTATTTCGACATTTTCTAGACAGTCTTGATCGTTAAATGCATTATCCATTTTGAACAGGCATTTAATTTCTTGTAATATTTCCAACAATTCTTCTTGACTTTTCGACTTTAACCTTGAATACCTTTTTTGAGCACTTTCACTAAGCTGTTCAAGAAGAATTCCAATCTTAGTCAAAATTTCGGATTTAGTCATATTTCTTTCATCTTCTTGAGCTTCGGCTTCTTTTTTTGTAACCGGTATTGGCCTAAATAAACATGTATTGTTTTTATTAATAAATGTCTCAATAATGAAATTTTGTCAAGCCAATTTTGCAAAATAAGTAAAATTTTTTAATTTCTCATCCAATTCATATTCTTCGCCTAGACTCCGACAAACCATTCTTGAATTCACCGGCTTTACAAATTCAAGACTCCGCAAAAGAGCTCGAAATCTTTGACATTCTATGCTTGATTCTGGTCGACTTCTTGGTCCTGATGGCTGAGAATCGCTGTATCCAATAACTTTGAATAGGTTGTTTCTAAGCTAAAATTGATTTTAAAGATTAATTTTATAAATTTTAATTAATTAAAATTTAAATTAATGTTACCTCAAAAAATTTTTTGCAATTGTGCGCCGCAATCTTCCAATGACGATGTTGTGGAATAGGTGGTATTAAAGCTTTTAGAGTCTTGTTTATCTCTTCTAGAATTGCATCCAATCCTTGATGTTGTTCATAGCTTCCTGACCGAGAAACAACGCAATTTTTCTCTACAATATCGCATATTTCGGAAGACAGTCGCATCAATTGAACTTCATCAGCAACTTCTATTAAACGGTAAATAGGATGACGTCTCGCAGACCAAATAGGAGAGAACGCTCTTTTAGCAGCCTTTTTCAAAAACGGATCGTTGATTCTTATGGCTTTCTGATAATTGATAATTGCTTGAAGATAGACAAACGTCTGTAATTATAAAAAAATCTATATTAGTGCTGTAAGAAAATAAAATAACCAACAACTTATTTATACCTGCTCATATTTTATCTGGTAAAGTGGATCTTGCTGCTCTTTAACCCAAGAAAGGTATCCTTCAACCGACGGGCTGAATGGTTTTTTACATAAGGCCATAGAAGTTCCATGGCCATTGCCTGACGGTATATAATACAAATAGAATCCCACGACTTATGGTGATCAGTACATTTTTTAAAATAAGAAAGCTGATTTTCAGTTTGATACCCCTGACATATTGCAAATCGTCTTAAATCAATTTCCCTAATAAAAATTAATGCATTAGCAAAAAATAAATAATGAATATAAAGATATATCAAATGTAGAATTTTAAAATTTACCAGTTTAACTCTACAAATGCACGAAGCATATTCATCTCTTCGTGTAATTGCCCGGGTACTAAAATCAACCAAGAAAATTTTTCTCTCAGCTTTGTGGCATAGCGGTATGGGACACCATCGCAGGTTACTACTATCCACTTGCGAGTTCTTTCTTTAATACCCGATATTGTCTCTATATGCGAAAGAACTTGTTCGACATTTGCGATTGAATTAGGATTAATGTTAAGCGGATCGGGAATATAAATTTCGGGAACATTAACTCCTTGGTCAGCAACTTGTTGAGTAAAACTGATTTTAGGAGTATGTGAAATGCCTTGCTCATCGTTTAATCTATAAGGTTTAAAAATAAATGAATTAGAAAATTGATTAACTATATTATTTTCGATCTCAACTGCCTTTTCTTTTTGAATTTCAGTTAATGTTGGCAGCTGTGCTTTACAATCCGGACACGTCTTTTTTCGATTATCAATATTCTGTAAGTTACAATTAGAACAAATTTTTATTTTAGTAATATTGGTTGGTGTAGATGCTACAAGAGAATCAATAATATTAGTAGATTTTTCTTCAGACAATGACACAATCAACTCAGCTAAATAAGTATATAATTCTTCATCAATAATTTTCTGCATTTGAGGACTAATATTAAAGAGTTCTTCGTATTGCGACCTATTAAGAGAATTAAACAACCAAGGTGAATTAGTATGCTGAATCTTGTTTTGCGACGCTATATTAAAAGCAATGAAACTGGTAACAATATGGTAAATAACCATATTGTACCCTCGATCAAGATAATTTTTTTGCCCTCTTTGTTCATTATCGAACGCGAGAAACAAAAGACCATCGGACAATGGTTCTTCATTTTTTGATAACCCATCAAGCCATTTTTGGAATCGATAATAACTTCCAGAACTTATGATATGACTATCAATATTAATAACCATCTTTGATCGAGTAACTGAATATTTAATAGCCAAAATGGCAAGTTGAATTTCTGACACATATTTTCTGTGTCGAGCTCCATAAATCACATCGATTGCTATAGCAATTTGAAAAAGCTTTTCATCAGTAGCTTGATTGTTCTGAACTAGAGTTTCAACAAATTTAAATACAACCTGATTACGTCTGCTAAGCCATTCACGTGGGTTATATGTCATTAAACTCTCCAAAGAAAATCTATCATTATCTTGAATTAATAAATCTACGAGAAATAATTATTAAAAATTATAAATATTAAAAACAAATTACTAAAAACCCAGAATTAATAATAGACTTACTAATATCATCATATAACAGGGCGCGCTCCGCCTTAGCTATTTCAACAATCGAATCAATACGCTTCTGTTGGGTGAAAAACCTTGAATTCCACTGCTCGACAAGAATCTTGTTTTTTCACACTGCTCTTGATATAAATTTCGAGCATATTCATATCATTATAAGCATCCTGTTGCTGCCTCTTTACTTCTTCCATTTGGCTTCTTTGATCTTCTAAATACTGCTGCATTCGTTCGATTCTACAATTGAGTTCTGCTATGAGTTGCGATTTCTGATAATTTTCCTGTTGAGTGAGCTCTAAAAGTTCTCCAGTTCTATCAAGCTCAGTCGCTGGATCAACATAGTTATTAGTTAAAATATCTTCTTCTGTATCGAGCCGGGACCTTTTGCTTTCTTGAACGGAACCTAAAAGATGCTCATAAAACTGGTTAGATGAAACAACCTGATTATAATGAATCTGACAAAGCGAATAAGATTCCAAAGAAAGATTAGCAAGTTCAGGCATGTAAGTGTGAAAAAGTGCAAGTCGCTTAGCTGCTTTCGGGGCATTTGCGTTCCATCATTTCTTATCACTCACTGCACAAGATTTTAACCCGATCTTATCATAAGTCGTAACTAAGCCTGCGAAGATGCATTTAAGATCTCTAGCTTTTGGTTTCAAGTAGTTAGACACTACAAAAAATAGTTTTTTGTTAGTTCGAACTTCTTCTAGCTTAATAATGCGCAAAAAAATTCATAATTTTTAAGCTCTCATCTACTTTTTAGACGTTGGCTTATTGTACAGGATTAATTGGGATTATTGAAAGTAGACGCTTTATACTACTAATTAATATATCGTTTGATATTTGTTGAATATGTATAATATCGAGAAAACCTATGATATGTACTACCGTCGAAAAGGAGTGTCAAAGCCAATTAAATGCACGAAGCCGTGCGTAAATCATTCTAGAACATGATTTCCTTATTTGGTATATTCCCCGACTGGATTTATACTTAATATAGGGATACCTATTTTTTTGCAAGTGTTCTGAAGACATAATAAATTGATTTTATTAAAGGCTTTGGACATATCTTGAAAAAGAATCTAGACCTCTTTATTATATAATTTGTAGTGTTCAATAGATTGTGAAGAATTTGAATAGAAATATGTGTTGAAGAGTTTTTGGTAGCAGCAAAATTTAGATTTGATAAAAGATTGTTATTGGTAATAATTTGGTCAAGTCATTTTGTAAAAATTTTGTAAAAGTTTTTTTGAAAGGCTCAATAATAGAAATTGGATGAACTTGATTAAGAGTAAAGTCCTAATTAGATTTTTTAGGAATAAGAAAAATATTTGAAGATTTCCAATCTGTTGGAACTTTTTGAAGTTGAAAGCATTTATTAAAAAAGAGTTTAAAGAGTTTTTGAGCCTTTGAACTAGCAAACTTAATAAGTTCATAGCAGATTTCTGAAGGGTCTGCTGCTTTTTGATTAGGTAAGTTAGCTAAAATCTCATGCCATTCTTGATCAGAGATATCCTGAAGAAGATTGTTGTAAAGTGAGTCATATTCAGAGTGTGGTTTGTAAAGATCATAAAATTTAGATGAAGGTAGGATAGGTTGAAGTTGTTTTTCTTTAAAGTATTCTGTAAAGTGATAGTGAATTGTATTGAGTATTTTATTCTGTTCTGTTAAGAGAGAGTTGTCAAGAAGTAGTCTATCGATATGTATATTATTAAACCTCTCAAGAATTTCTTATAGAAAAGTTTAGGAGTTTCTAGAAAGAATTGATTACGATTTTTAATCTTTTGTTAGATTTCTTGATAGGTAGTTTGATATTGTTAAATATTAAGAGCAGCTTTGATTTTTTGAAATTCTTCCTTAACTTGGAATATTGTAGATGTTGATATTTAAAAAGAGTAATCTTGGTATTGCTTGATATATTTTTTACAGAATATAGAGAAATTGGGTGAGGTAGGGTGGTTTTTAATTTATTGAATTTCTTTGAAGCAGTAAAATAAAGTGTTTGTTTTGTAAATGTAGTTTTTTTAAATTTTTTAATAGTTTTAATTTTGTGAAAAAGAATGTGTTTAGTAGTAGCTTTGAGAAGAGTTTTCTGAAGTTTGTGCCAGAAAATATTAATTTGATTTTGATTAGTTATAGAATCGATTTGTGCATGAAAATTCTGTAGGTTAGATGTAGTTTGATTAGCATAGTTTTCTAGACTTTCCTTAGAATAGTTCTTCCAAAAGAAAATTTTCTTTGTACGTTGTTTTTTGGTTTTGGTTTGTTTATAAAAATTGATAATTTTAGTATTATGATCTGATTCAAAAATAGTGTTTAGAAGAATGTCTGTATATTCTATATTTGAGATACTTAGATTAGTCCAGATTTGGTCTATTCTACTTTGAATATTGGCATATTAGAATATAAAGTTTGTGGTATTAGAAAAAAAGAAGTGGTAGATATCTTTAAATTGATGACTAATAAGAAATTTGGTGAGTTGAGATTTAGGTATTGATGTTGATTTAGATAGTAAATGGTCAAGTTGAGAATTAGAATATTTGGAATTTAAGCAAAGTGTGATGATTTGTTTTTGAACTTCTTTACAGAGTTGTTTCTTTTCAGATATAAGAATATAGATTTGAAGTAATCTAATAGATAGGCTTTTGAAGTATAAATCAAATCCAATTATATATCCATCATAGCTATGTGTTCGTGCTATATACTTGGAAATGTTTTTGTGTATAAATAATCCTACACCAGCTTGGTGTAGATAGGAGGAGAAGCTCCAGTAATTAATATAATTTGAGATTTTCCTATTAAAGAATTTACCCTCTTTGGATGAGATATGAGTTTCTGAAAATCCAAATATATTATATGAGTTTTGGTTTAGTATTTCTTCAATAAGTAGTTTTTTGGTAGATTGAAGTAATCCATTTACATTAAGTGATGCTATATTAAGAGTAATAGATTTAATCCTTGTTCATCAAAGTTTATATTTTCTATTATAGAAGGTATAGTATTAAGATTGTCATCAAAGTTTAGAGTATTAAAGTGAGTAGTTCTGATTGGAAAGTTTAAGTATTTGGTTATTAAAAATTGTTCAATTATTGTGTAGTTGGGTAACAAAGAGTAATCATTAGGTAAGTATATATGTGATTCATTAAAGAGTAATTAACTGAAAGTAAAATGTTTTTGTTGAATTTTTGTTTTTTAGATGTTTTAAAAAGAATTTAAGTGTTTGATTTGGAGATAAAAGTGGTAGGTTAAAGTATAAGAGAAATTTGTTATAGCAGATGATAGAGTTACAGGATTTTAAAGATGTTGAAAGTAACTCTAATTTAGATTTTTCTACAGGGTCACTCGCCGTTTTAAGCTCGGTTTTCACAGCTGCGCAGGATTCCATAGTTTGCTCTATACGTTAGATCTGACCATTATATAAATAGTCCTCCACGTAAATGGGCTTTACTGCTGCCCACTTATATCATTCCCTTCATTAAATACAACGGTTGTATCAATTAATAAAGTAGCAGCTGCATTAATGGAGTTTGTAGAAAAAATGTTTAACAAAAAGGATTAAATGAGTGAGATTGAAGAGTATTAGATAAGAGTGTTTCAGCATAAGATTTGGTGTGTTGGGAGGTTTATTAAAAGTAGTAGTTAAGTCATCATCTATTTGCATATTGTTATTAGGATTAAATGTTTGGTCATCATCTAGTGTATTAATATTAGGAGGAGATGCTTTAGTTGTTTTAAAAAGGTAGGAATCATTGAGATTTTTAATAAAAGTAAATTAAACTTTGAATTTTTCTAATAAAATCTTTTCAGCTTGTGGGTAGAAGTTAGAAATATATTCTTTGTAGATTTGAGAGATTGTAACCTTTTCTTGATTCAGAATATAGTAAAAGGCTAGAATTCTAGCTAAAAAATGAGTATTGACAGGAGTGGCTGTAATTTTTTTTATGGCTTGATAAGAGCTGAGACCAGAAATATCATCATTTTTTGCAGCTGCTCTAAGGTAGATATAAAAATAAAATCTTTTCCTATAATTATCAGTTTCTACTTCATTATCTTTAGTAAACTGTTTCTTGATATTTGTAGTAAGTTTGTGTAGGAGATTAGTTGGTGTTGGGTTTTGAAAAGTAGCAGAATATTTGTTATCTGCATTGAATATAGAAAAATCTAGAGTAGAGTGTTTTAATTTTAGTTTAGAAAGTAGATCAGTAGTGGAGGTTGAGGAAAATTTGTCAAAAGATTTGGTAAGAAAGAAAGATGCTAAATTTTTAAAGTTGTGTTCTGTATTGTTTGGTAAAGTTTGACATGGGTTGTCCTTATTATATATACAGATGTGTATGTAGTAGAGTGCTGCTTTAGTGCGAGGGTAATACATTCTCTATATGAGGAAATAGAGTGGATGGTGAAAGTTTTGGGAAGGAAGCTTTTGCAGATATCTGCAAGCTAAGTTGCAATTTGGTACTTAAAAAAATTGTAAGTCTTCTTTTTATCTATTTTGAAGAATTGATATTGATAAACTTTAAAGAAGGCTTCAAACCAAGTATCAAAGTTGGTTATATGTGGTTTAAGAGATGGAATGTAGAAGTCATTTAAGAACTGTGTTTTAGGTATATTGAATGAGACATTAATATTGAACTTATTATTATTTTGAATTTTAAATAAAGGTTGGTTTTTCATATCGATGGAAATAAAATAGTGGAGATTGAAATGAATAGAGTGAATGTTTAAGTCTTGGATAAATTTAGCTCTGTTAATAGTTTGGTACTCACCATTAAGAAAGAGGTGAAGTCAAGCAAAGTTAAGTGCAACATTATAGCAATTAGAAGTAGAATAAGGTGGAATGGAATTGTGAGATGCAAAGATCTTTGAATAGTTGAGTTTAGTAAAGAAAATATAAGTAAATTTAGTTAAAATATTTTTAAATGAAGTATGTACTATCTCAAATGGGATAATAATATCTTTGTTAACAGATGAGTGTTGTTCGTAAATTAGTTCAGTTAAGAATTTGGGTTGTTGTCCTGCCATTTGTTTAATTAAATAGTTAAAGCTATATTTAACATCTGATCTGTTTACTTTTTTGTTGATTTGTCCTGAAGCAAAATCAACAAGAAAAGGTTTAACAAACTCAAAAATCTGCATGTTGAATTTAGTAAAGGGCTCCATTGTAGAGGTGATAGGATAGGTTCTAAACCAATCAAAGTCATTGGATATATTTCACTTAGGTTGTTTAGTATTTTGTTTTTCTTTTAACAATTGCTAGAAGTTTTTAAAGATTTTTTGATTTACAGTTTTTTCCATTAAGGCAAATTTAATTATATAAAATGCACTGTGTGCTTTGAATGTAAGTGGTTGAGTTTGAGGGATAGGTTGGAGTTTGAGTTTGTAGATATATGCAATATAAGCTGGATAGCCTTTAAAGACTAGAGTAGCTTTACTTAAAAGCGTATATTTGTTGTCTTTTAGGAATGCACAAGGAATATCTTTGATTTTGCAGATAATATATGTATTAGCATGATGAGAGTGTGTTTGTATTTGAGGTGTCTGAGATGATTTGCCAGATGTTTAGTAGTAGAGTAATTAAGTGTGAATAAAAGAGTAAAAACAGATGTAGATTTGGCAATAAGAAATTGTGAGATATCATCTCTTAGATTTCTGACTTGTTTGGGTGTTAGATCGATATTCATTGCTTTAGGTTGTTGAGAAGAAGGAGGAGTAGCTTGTCTAGATGAAATATTCAAGTAACTTGAAGTAAAGAAAGAAATTAAAAAAAACTCTTTCCTCAATCACTTACACAAAATTTAACTAAAAATTTGCCAGAATAAAATATTTAATAACACAATATTTTACTAAGATAACTACTCTTAAAATCTTAAGTAAACTTGCTTAGCTCTAAATTTTACATATAATTTAAAAGTTTCAAGCCTCTATCTTGAAAACTCGTAGCATAATGCTACAAAAACCTCTTTTGGTTTTAGAATTCAAACTTTTA
>CAJVPS010003043.1:0-10945 GCA_910591765.1 Ambispora leptoticha
CTCTTCCGCTATCATTCAACTTCCAAAAAACAAAGGTGGCTGGAATCTTCCTAACATCAAGTCTGCCATCAAAGCTCAATCAGCCATGACAACCGCCAAACTTTTTCATGCCAAAGAAAATTGGGCCAAACACCAACTCTTCATGATCAGCTCTTTTCAAAGCAACTTCAACAAAATTCATCTTCAATACAAAAAGAAAGACTGGCCAATAGCCTACCGACCCTTTGTAAAAAATTGGTTTCTGGCGGATAGACCAAATTTCCTTGCTTCCTCTACCTCCCTCATCACTATCAAATTAAAAAAAGAAATATATCTCAAAAAAGTGTGGCCGGAAGTTAAAAATGTGTTATAGAAAAACCTGGGCATAATTAACCTTCCCCCACAGACTCATGTGAACACGTGGAGATGGTATCGTAGTGCACTACCCCTGAAGGAATGGGTCTCCTGGTCTTCCTCCATCAACTCTATCTTCTGTCGATGGTGCCCTACGTCTCCTTAAACGCACTAACACTTTCTTCAAGAATGCTCATTCACCAAGATGATTATACAAGAAATTGCACGTCACCTTGATGGACGCATTACCTTTATCCATATCCTAAATCAACATCCTAATGACTTCTCTCTCGCTACTCTCTGGCTCTCCTCCTGGCTTATTGATTACGTTTGGCGGGCTTCTGCTAGACTTAACCTTAATATCGAAGAGTCTGAAACTCAAATCATAAAAGCAGCTCCACACATTCTCCTCAGAGATGCTAAAATTCACCTAGATAGTTCCCGAAATAATAAATTTACCAAACAAATAGACCTACTATGTAAATCACTTGTATCTTAATTCTATATCACGCATTTATTCAATAAACGGGTTCTTGCTTCACCCTCCCTTTTGGGGGAAAAAAAAAAAAAAAAAAAAAAAAAGCAGTCATCACAGTAATTTTTTGACAATCGTAACGTTTACTACAATCATGTGATTTTATTACTATCAAATATTCATTATTAGTTGGATTTTTAGTTATTCCATAGTTAAATTAAAGAAAATTTTGAATCTATTTTTGAAAATTCTGATTATATTAGCAACAAAAAGTAAATTCACTTTAAAAAATTCATTTTTTTTACCTCTCTGGCGTAATTTGCTTTGAATGGTGTAATGATATCAACACAATTCTCTCGTTTCCATTTATTTCTTTATGATCCCATTTGGGGATAATAAAGATCTGGTCCATCCAACCAGGTTGCTTTATAAATTGATGCAAAACCACCTTTTGCAAGATATTCAACATTAGTAAATCTTTCAAAAAGAATCCATTCGAATAATTAATGATATTTATTAATTTATCTCCGCTTGACAATTCATCGTTATAAATTTGTTTGTGATATTTAACACAATCATCACAAAAGTACTCATTTTTTTAACATTCAGTACATTTACTGCAATCATGAGTATTGTGAACTAAACACTCATCTCAATAACCATCATGATGAGTATTCGAATCCATTTTCAATGTGAAATGATAGAAAACAATTTATGTCGTTATATACATGTACATGTGCATGAACTGTACATATACTGTAGAACGATATCATGTTAATCGGCTAATACGTATACTGTGATACATCTCTATACATGTATATATCAAGAACATACATTTGCATTTACAAGGAGCAAATTTTATAAGCGTGGGGACCAAGTCATATCCTGCATTTATAGAGGTTACATTCAGAATTTTCACTGTATTTGGGTTTTTTAATTCAATTTTTATGCTATCTACAAATACAGTCGAATAATCACAAAATCATATTCCCTCTAATCACTATCGTTATGTTCGAAGAATGATAATTTTATAGCAACAAGCTACATTTAATTTGTTTCTTTGCTTCTCTTTATCCATCTAGATCAACATTTGTCATACACCCTGTAAATAAATGTACATGTACAAAACTCTCAGAGCTAAGCAAGCACTAGCTTTGCACTTATGCAGCATACATGCAATAGTATTATTTATTTTGGAGTTCAAAAACGGTGATTCGAAAGTTCTCGAACTATCGTATACTCGCGAAATAACGGGCATCTGCGTTATCACACCTTTTAAAAATTATCTTTTTCAAAATAACGCCTATTGCGCCCCGAAATAACGCACACATATAGCAGTGGATTTACGTCATGTGTACACATTGTACATGTAATTCATTTTTTTATTTGCAGAAATAATAATTTGATTTAAATAATAATGGTTTCGTTGCAAATATGGTAACATATTTGCAACAAAAGTTGTACAATAAATATTCGTTATTCATAGCATGTTATAAATATAACAAAAAAAAGAGAATTTATAAACTAATATTGAAACTAATAACTGACAGATTTTGAAAATATTCGGATCGGAAAATTAGCACTTTTTTGAAATAATGCACTTGTGCGTGCGTACTCGTGATAACAGGCGGGGAGTTCGAAATAATGCGCTCAGATGGTGTTATTTCGCGAGTATATGGTACATGTAGTTTTGAACAATCATAGTATTTTAGAGCAGTTTTATCGATTTTCAAAAATATGTTTATATTTTGCATTCGCAATAGGAAAAGTTCATTTCTAATTTACTTTGAATTTTCAACGTAATATCTATGTATATGTTCATAAAGTTATCTTCTGATCCCACTTTATAATTACCAGGTTGTCTTACTTAACCTCCTTTTGCAAGATACATCTATTCAACATTCGAAAAAATGTTGCTAAGTTAATTTTATTGAGTTTGTAAATTGCCGATTATTTTGTTTCACTTTATAAATTCATCAATGATGAAGTACCCCATATAAATGACAGAAATAATAATTATAAGTATTTGATCCAGCTTCAAATTAAGTTTTAAAGTAATTTTAGGAATATGCGGCTCAGACGGAACACAGAAAATGAGAAATTCGAATACATGTACCTTCACAGAGACTAATGGGTACTATGTTTTTTAAAGCGGACTAAAATACGGAAAATTAGTTTTTGAAAATATTATTGTACAAGCAATATTGACACACACAACTCAGTAGTTAGTTAACTAAAGAGTTGTATATGGGAGAAGGGTCGAGAGCAAGAATGAATGATTTACACAGTGTAAATTTCACTGGGTTCTAAAGGACTTTTATGCGGAAATTGCGTTATCAAAGGGCAGAGAATTCAAAGGGCAAATGTAAATATGAAATAATAATATTTGATTCAAACAAAAATAATGACTATTTACTACAAAATATAACTGTAATTCAAATAACAAAAGTAACTATACTAATTTTATTAACAGACTCAAATAATATCTTTTCAATCACAAAAATGGGTTTATTCTGAAAGTCTAATAAGTAAATCAAAGTGATAACGTGATAAAGAATCAAACACTATCTTTGTATGGTCAAAGCAGTAAAGCCTTTTTTGTAAGCACGAAAAAAACAAAGTTAATGATTTATCAAGACACAAAAAGATAAAAGCTGAAACGCTGTTAGGTAAATGTTAAGTATAAATTTTTATTTATGCGCTGTTAGTAAAAATTAATCTTCAAACCACACATTGTCTTGCCTCTCAAACTTTCGCGAGCTGTCTTTTAATATACATTTTATCACTAATTAGCTATCTATTTTACCATAGGCTACATGAATTCCTAAGGATTCTCATAAGAATTTTTACAAGATGGGCTTCTTATAAGAATAATAATAGAATTAATTGTAATTATTAAAAGAATAAGATAAATTTATTGTGCATAATACAAAATGCGAATTTGATAAGAATTTGGATGGATCAAGGGAATAACGTACGATATGAATATTTAATCACTTTCGTGGCAGCGTAAAATAGGAACGTTTGTAAGAAATTAGTGTTATTGGAGAAATTAACATCACAAATTTTTCGAAGCTACATTAATGTTGATGTTATAAGGTAAGAATTTTGTAGGAATTTCATAAAGTGTTGGTTTGTTCAGAGATAGGGATACCTGCAATTACATGTATTTTAATTTCGTAATTAAGGTTTCAAGAATAACAATAGGAGTATTTCGAACTCACGTTTTCTAGTATTATACATTATAAAATATGTCAAATTTGCACGGATATTGTTAGTAAAATATTTTAGTTCTATTAAGTTATTTGTAATCAATTATATAATCTAATAATTATTCGAATTTAGTAAATTATGTTAAAGAATTTAAGTTGAATCCTTTGAAAGTGGTAATATAAAAAAGGATACAAGAAAATATTTAGATGACAAAATTACTTTTATGAATACTTTTAGCAATGGAAAGTCTATAAGCAAAGCTATAATTATTAAAGTAATTATTAAAAAAAGTTTTACCTGCAAATAAATAATGTTTCTGATTATTAAGTATTACTTAAAATATAAATTATTGCGAGAATTAAAATAATCCTCAATGATGTCTCCTGCTCTATCGTGGCCGCTTTTTCATATCATTTTAAAGCCATGTCAAGATTTTTTGTAACATCAAATCCATATTGATAACACCCTGCCACTTTGAACCGCCCATCTTTGTTACCTATTCTGCAGAACGTAAATAACAGTCAAATGCTTTATGATTATTCATTTTGGTGCCATCTTCAAAATATAGCATTTAGCCAGATAATTAAAAGTTGTGATTTCTCCAGATTCAGCAGATTTTTGAAAGTATTCAAATGCCTTGTTTGTATCTTTAAAGCTAAAATAATAATCAATACCAAGTCTAAATTGCCCAATGCTATATCTCATTTCTGCTGATTTAGAATACATCGCAAAAGCTTTATTTTCAACTCTTTCGGTTCCGTAATCGTGTTCATAAAAAGTAGAAAGATTTTAATATCCTAATACATTTCTGCTTTCTGCTAATTTTACAACCAATTCAAAAGCTTTTATATGATCTTCAAAAGTTCCTATACCAGATTAATAACATTGATCAACTGCATTATAAGCATCAATATTTCTATTATTTGCTGATAGAGAATACCAATTAAATGCACATTTGTTATTTTTCCGAGTACCAATGCCATATTCATAACAGTTGCCCACTTTAATTGTCCTCGACCATCACTATTTTCTGCTGATTTCAAATACCATTCAAATGCTTTTACATTACCTTTTTGTGTTCCAACAGCATATTGATAACAGTTACCGAGAAATAACTGTCCTTCTATATCACCATTCTCTGCTGATTTCGAATACCATTCAAATGCTTTTACTTCATCTTTTTGTATACCAATAGCTTCTTGGTAACAATAACCAATACTTCTTCGCCCCACTTTGTCACCATTTTCAAATACCATTCAAACACTTTTAATTCATCTTTTTGTGTTCCGATGGCATATTGATAGTAATCACCGAGATTATTTTGTCCAATTGTGTTTCCATTTTCTGCTGACTTCAAATACCACTCGAATGCTTTTACTTTATCTTTTGTATTCCAATAGCATTTTTTGGTGATATTCCAATAGCATTTTTTGGTGACAATGGCTGAGATTATTTTATCCTCGGGCATCACCATTTTCTGCTGATTTCAAATACCACTCAAAAGTTTTTAATTCATCTTTTTGTGTTCCAATAGCATATTTATAACAATCACCGAGATTATTTTGTGCATTTTTTAATGTATGTAAGTTATTCACGTGTGATTTCTATGGATATGTTTGGTCAGAAGTAAAATTGCGAAAGAATTTTCATTTTTAAAAAAATTTATTTTACTTAATTCACATCACGTTACGTACCTGATCCAATACATGTCTCAATATACTACAATACAATTTATTTAATGGTATTTTTGTATTAATTTATTACATGCACGTAAATTTATATTAGGATTTTATATAAAATTGATCCTTTCCCAAAATTCTTTTTATCATCGAAAAAGCATAAAATGATACAATAATTTTTATAGTTCCATATTTATGCTCCTAATAATCACATTAAAAACACGCCACCAAATTCTATTCGTCCAGGCCAAACTCACAATAGTACTGTATTTTGTCGCAAAGAGTACTCCCATAATAGAATATCCCCTTCATAAAATATCCCGGTACTAATGAGGACTTCTAGACAAAATTGTAAGAGACCCGGCACATGATTTCAAAAGACCGGATACAAATTAGGTGGGGATCTCTGAGCATGTGCTGAATGTATGAGTAAATGTGATTTTAATTCACAACATTCATATTATAATATAACCAATAATTTGACAACTATTCACAGAAAAAAGTGCTTTCATCCTGTAATATATTAACGTGGGTCCATCCTCGATTGTTGATGCTGGGACAGTCATTTCAACAAATATAAAAAAATCTAACAAGGGATTTGTGAGTACCTTATGAGTCCAGATGTACTAAATGAAAAGTCTCATTCGAATTATTTTTTTTTAAACTGGTGTTTGTTGATTTGGCGTCGTCTATATCACATGCAAAGCAAACAAGCATTTTTAAGCTTGATTTATTGCATTATACCTTCGTTAGGAATATACAGTCTAGAACATAAATGTTTGATATATTTAAATTACTGTGTATAATTGTGGTATTTAATAATTTTGTTTCATTTGCTTCGTTTGACACATATAAATTAACATTTTTCGAGTTTGTTATTGATATCTATGGCAAATTTATCGATATAAGTTTTTTATAATATATACAGTACATGTATACGGTAATAAATTTATTTGAAACATACAACTGTCGCTTGTAAAACCTAACTAATATTAGAAATCAAACAATCTGAAATGTCATTTCGATGAATATAAAAATTCAGACACTTTGATTTCATCACCAGTTTTAGGATATTCTAAGCTACAGTATTAAAAATGCAAATATTCAGCACGTTTACTATGCTTTCATTTTTGATAGATAGTTTTCAAGTTCCCGAGCAGCTGATCTGTTTTCTGGAATAGGATCCCAATAATTTTCAGGGACATTATTTTGTATCGTAGGTCATACTCCGTTATATAGATACACTACTTGGACAAGAGTCTTGCTTATAGAAAAATTTTAATTATAATAATTACAATTCACATTTTAACATAATCAATGAAATAACTATATATAATCAATATTTTGTTGGTCATCTATTGTTTGCAATAACAGCTTCTATTCTCTGTGGCATACTTTCTATCAAGGCCATTACTTGACCTTGTGAATCTTATCCCATTCTTTCTGTAATGCTATCTCTAATTCTGCAACTTTTTTTATTATCTTATCTGCTTCTTGTTTTTTTCAAATCTGATCACAAATGCTCAATTGAATTCAAGTCAGGACACTGACTTGATTAATCTGACAAGATTTTGATTTTGTTTATTAAAATCCATTTCTTAATATCTTTAACAATATGGACTGGCACTTGAATCCAATATCCTCTGTAATTAAATTCTTACTTTATCAAAAGATAATAAATGCTTTTAAATATTTTTATATAGTTAAATTTATTCATTTACCATTTACTTTTACTAGTCTTAGAATTTTTTGATTTCTGTTGATAAATAATTTCAAACATCCAGATCAGGAATAGGTAGTGAGATTATCTCTGTCAAGATTAATAGTTTGAGTGTCAGTTGTTTATAAACTTTGAGCTATTTTGTATTAATTACTTATTTTTGTAAAGATCAATTTTATTCTGATATGTATTTACAAATAATATAAAAATTATATATGTATTTGTTAAAATCAAAATAATTTTATATTAAAATTTGAAATATAATATTATATGTAATTTTACATAATTAAAATTTTTCACTATGCAAGACTTTTGTTCAGCTAGTGTATAAATTAATATGAAATTATCATGAATTTATTTACAGTTCACCAGTTACAATAACAAATATAGCCCACTATTTAAGTACTCTCCTTACACAAATACTTCATTATAAAGTATTTTCTCCTGGCAGAGTATCTGATGGTACTAATCAATTTACCTTTTAGAATGTAAGAACTTGAGATATTAATTACAAAAAAATATAACAATTATATTAATAATATACCAACTTCTAATCTTATGATCAAGCTCCTAATAATCACAGTGATAATATATATTCACAACAAATACCTTCTAATAATCACAATAATGAATTTATTTTGTCTTCTATTTGTAATATTTATCATGATTTCTATTAATATTTACTAAAATTTTAAATAGGTTTCTGTATTGATAATGGATATAGATATCTGTTATTCTATTAGATTCATAAATCCAATTATTATCTTGTAATTTAGTGATACTAATTAAACTATAATACTAACAGATTTATAAATTTCATAAATATTGTATTTTTATATATTATATTTTACATAGGGAATCCCATTAGATTAATAATTTGTCATAATAAAAAAATGATCACACTAAATTTTTTCATCATTTTTCTGCATTATCATATAAATACATTATATATACTTGATGAATTGGATTTTTAAAGATAAATTAACTACTATACAATAGAATATTTATCACTTAATATACTAGATACTTAATTTTTTTAATACTTGATATTACTTTTTCTTTTAGTTTGCAGTTGAGTTGAAATGCATTATATTTTATTAATATAAATATAGTTTATTTTGGGAACTCAGTCAAAAAAATGAAATATATTTCTTTGCTTATTATTTGGTTATGGCATAGATATTTTTTCTATCACTATTATTATTAATTTATTATTTTTATCATAAGTTTGTATAGATATATAAAAGTAAATTTATTTTATGAAAATTATTAATAAATATAAAAAGTATATTCACTGCTATTTAATTTAAAAGATCAGATTTATGAGAATGAATTATTCTGTTCTTTGTATTTCTAGTAAAATATTATTGTATTATCACATATATTCTTGACATGTCTCAAATATGTATATAGTTTAAGATCAAAAATAATATTCTTATTATTCTGTAACTACAGAATGCCAATAAAACTCAACCTGTAAGAAATAATTAAACAAATAACAGAATATTATTGGTTAATTAATAAATCATATGACTAATAAAGATTATATATTGTTATGATTTGCTTATTTATTTTCTGATAGACAGATGAAAATTAATATTAAATAATTATCTTATCTAAAAGTAATTTTGAATATATGAATAAAAAAATAAATTATTTTTAGTAAAACAAAATACAAAAAGACTATATTGTATTTATAAAAGATAGCATTCTTTGAAATTTAATAAGTTGCTTTAAAAAAAACTTATAATATTACTAATTTTATTTTGAATTAAATCTAATGCTTATTCTTATTTATAAGAGATAAATCAAGTTTTTTAGACTTGGACTATTCAAAAATGGAGATTGGATTATTATCTATAAATATCTGTATTTTAAAGAGATATAGAAAATTTTTATCAAATAAATGCAAATAATTTGTAGTCATAATATATTATTTCAAGTATCTATAGTAGTCAACTCCAATCAATAAGCTTAGATAGTATAATTATATTTTAATAGAGAAAGAAAAGAGAGTTTATAAAATTTCTAATAAATATGTAAATTATGTTAAATATATCGGAATAATAAATAGATAAACTATTTGGATATTCATAAAATTAATCTAAATAATCACAAAAATATTTTTAATTAGCTTGAGAAAAATTCAATCTTAATAATTATAAAGACTTAAAAGATAAGTTCAGTATGAGAATATTATAGATTACTAATTAGCAGATTAATAATTTATTCATTTATAAATTGCTAAATATATATAATAATTCTTATATTAGTTTATAATATCAATATATTATTCTTGATTTAATCTTTTTACATAATTTTCATTTGTTAACAAATATTTTTTTATACATAAACATTCAATTAAATTTAATCTTATCTATTTAATTGAAAGTCTTACATCTAATTTATTTATTATCTAATTAAAACTAAATAAAGGAATAAGATTTAATATAATATTATCTATTTAATATAATATTATCTAAACAAGAAATATTCATAAAAAGAAATAAAATAACTAAATAGTTATTTAATTTACTAATTTATATTTAAAAAAATCATTATAAAAATATAAATAAATAATATTTTTTGTCACAATCATCATTCATATAAAAATTTGAGTCATTAAATATGTATATAAATATGATAAATTTATTGTTTTTCATAATTCAGATCAATTTTTACAAGACTTTAAAAAAATTTATATGTCATTTATTATAAAAACTAGCAATAGAGTTTTTTTAAAAAATTGAAAAGTTTTATTTTTTATATTTATTGAGATAAAAATCATATGAAATTTTAGAAAATAAAATTAAAGAGCTAAACAAAAGATCACTTTAAAAATATATATCAATATATATTAAAAGTAAATAGGTTATTTGTTTCTTATAACATCAAATTTTATAAGTAAACTCAATAATGGAATTGAATACTTATAATTATAGTAAATAATGATATTATCATCTTTTATTAAAATATATTATAATAATGAATTGTCTAATAGAGATAAAAATATTGGTAATTTAATAAAAGAATGTAATAAAATTATTGTCAAATGTATATTTTGCAAAAAAAGAAGATTTTAGACTAGTTTATAAAGTAATCTGATTAAATAGACCAATATATTATAATTTCAAATAGGATTATGAAAAAAATTTAAGGAGTAAATGAATATTTATTATGTTGAAATAATTGAAAATTCAAATCAAATTATTAAAGAATTAAAAAATGAAATAAGATAAACATTTTCTAAATTGAAATTTTCTTTTTTTAAATGTAAATTCAGATATGATATTGATAATATATATAATCTTCTAGTTATATAGTATTATATATTCAGATAATTCATATAGAAAAGTCAGAATATAGTATTATAGTTGAAATAGAATTCACACAGAAAACTAAATCAAAAGCAGATAAGAAATTATGTTTTAAACTTATTCTTTATTCAATATTATTAGTACTTAAAATTACAGAACAGATACAGTATCTTTAAATAATAAATTAATATTATATAAAATTAATAAT
>CAJVPS010003044.1:0-10944 GCA_910591765.1 Ambispora leptoticha
TTCACTCAGTCAATCTTTATAATTTCTTTGATTTATTTTATTTCTTTCTTTATTTATTTTATTACCCTTTGTTAAGATAATATCCATAAATATTGGCATAGATCTTAGAAATCTTTGTCATTATTAAAAGTTATAGTCTAATTCTCTTCTTATTACCTTTAATTATTTCAGTCTCTCTCAATTCTATATCATTAGGATGAATTAAAGTGAATCCCACTTATCAATTCACTATAATAATATTATTATATATCTTGAATCTTTTATATAATATATTATATAATATAACTAAAAAGATTATATATTTAATAATATTAAATTATTTTTTGATTTAATAATATAATATTTTAAATTATTAATATTTTTATTAGTTTAAAATTAATTTTTATTAAATTATTTTATTATAAATATTTTATTATTTTTATTACTTTTTAAAATATTTATTATTTTTACTAATAAATTTAATTTTTTATTATTTTTTAATTTTTAAGTTTTTTTATTATTTATAAACTTGATAATTTATTTATTAATTATTTATTTTTTACTTATAACTTAATTATTAATTTAAGTATACTTAGCTAGAATTAAAAAATTAGAAATTATTAATAAATATTATTAATTTACTTTAATATTATCAATATTATTAGAAATAAAATTAATTACTTGTAATTTATTATTTTAAGTTATAGAAAAAGAAAGTATATTTATATAATATTAATTATTTTTAATTATAACTTAAAAAAATTATATCTTGAATTATAAGTAAACTAAAAGTAAAATACTTAAATATAATAATTTTATAGATTTCAAGTTAGTTTTAATATAAAATTTTTAATAATAAGTCTAATAATAAATAAATTTATAAAATATAATTATTAAATAATTCAAAATATAATTAATAATAAAAAATATAATAATAAAAACTATAACTCAAATATTAGAAAAAATTTTATAATTTTTTAACTTATAATATTTAATATTATTTTTTAAAAGAAAATATATTAGTTAATTTTATATAATTAAATATTAAGAAAATTAAGATTATAAATAAAGATTAATTTTTATATTTAAATCTTATTATTTTAATAATATCAGATAGAAAAAGAATTTTTATTAATTTTTTAGATAACAACTTATATTTAAAACTTATAAATAAATAATAAAAAAATTTTTTTCTAGTTATATTATATATTACTATAAAGCTAATATAATTTTTACAGTTATTAATTTATAAATAAATATTTAACTTGATTTAAATTTTCAGAAAAGTATTATTTCATAATATTTTTCAAAAAATATTCATAAAAATCTTATATACTATCTGAAATCATAAAATTTCTTTAACTAATATATTTATTAATTCTTTTTTTTATTTATATAAGCTAAGATTATTTTTTTTAAATTTTATAAGTTATCTATTAGAAATAATAATATTAATCTTTTAATAAAATATTTACTTTTTCTTGAATTATATATTTTTTAAAAATAAATTTATATATAATAATTTGATTAGTTTAAATAATAATTATTTCTTTAATTTCAGAAAAATACTTTTTTGATTATACTTGAATTTAGTAATAATTAATATTAATTCAAGATTTAGTTAATATAAAGATTTTTTAAAAATTTTAAAGTTAGCTTACTTATTAATTCCAAACTTTTTTGTCAGCACTTGGTCTTTATTAAGAGAAAATTATATTTTTTTATATATTTTTCTTTTTCTTAAAGAAAATATTTTATATTATTATTTTTTTTATTTTATTATTTCTAGATATCTTGTTTTAATTTAAGCAATATATTTATTATAAGTTTCTTAACTATTATTATTTTTAGACTATATCATTTTTTCTTTTTTTATTTTTATAAAGAAGAAATTTTCTTAATTAGAGCTAAAACCTGATGTTAAAATCATTAATAAAATCAAAGAATATAAATAAATTAATTAATAGATTATAATTATATTTATAAAAAGCATTTAATCTTGTAATTAATTAAGTAAATTTCTCTACTATAAGATTTATTGAATAATTTTTATATAAATACTTTATATAAAGCAAATTTAATTAAAAGAAAAAAATCTTTTATCTATATAATAAGTAAAATCACTATAGTAGAGATTCATTATAAAGAGTATGACTATAAAATTATGTTCTTTATTAGTGAATTTTAAGAACTTGAATTCAAAATTTATGATAATACTTTGAATATATTTTTTCAATTACAAATTCCATTTTATTAAAAAATTTCTTTACATATTTATTTATTAACTAAAGTTGTTTATTTGACAAATTAATTAAGTCAATAAAATAAGTTTATCTTTGTTAATGCTGCGATATTTAAAAAAGTTTGAGAACTTAAATAATGTTAAAAAAGCTTTTGTAAAGGGTTAATCAAAAAATGCTCTAGATACTGTCATCTAATTATTGATGATATTTTTTCTGCATTTGAGAAGAAATTATTAAATGAACACATATCGTTCTCCCTATACACCCAATGGATAATGATAGAAAAATGTAATTTTTTCTAGACATCATGTCGATGCAGTCCGCACGAAAAGTAATGGTAGTAATTTTTTTAAAATTCAGGTACAATTTTTTAAAGACAAATGTACAAAATGTTTTATAAAAATCAACACATACTATGTCAATCAGGTTTGAATACAATTTTACATGTTGTAAAAACCATAAGAACTATAACTAATAATGTTATTCCAATTTTCTTTTCACAGTATTTAATTTCTAAATAATAAACATTATTCCTAATACAGTTTTTAAGCTGAAATTATTTTATAATGGATAAAGACATTTGACTTAGTAAAATTTTGCATAATTACGAGTCAAATTCATTATCGATACCTTGCAAAAGTTTTTAGTTTCCTGAGACATCCTAGTTATTCTCCTTAAAGGTACATACGGTTCCGGTTACATATCATTCTCGTTAATTCGACACACACTAAACTGGAAACTAGAAATTTTATATTAATTATTATAGAACATAGTAAATTTTGTTAAACTGGATTTCTAAATTATTTACTATGGAACTTAACGAGAACGACATATATTGGTTGATTGTATTTTTTAATTTTATTATATTTTAAGGCCAGCAAAATATCTCGCGCAGTTTTTATTGATAGAAAAAATGCTAAAAGCTCAAAACAATTAGCTGCCCAAATAAAATGATAACTCTATTTAATTAACTATTTTTAATCGGATCTATTGCAATGAAGCGTTCACATTATTATTTATTGATCTAACTACTAGTTTGTAAATTTTACTTTTAAAATAAATAAATATTATCTAGAGTCTAAAAATAACTTTATGATTTATTAATTCGTCATCTCATAATGAGTTGCATTGCGTGATTTAATTAGCAAACGTGCAGGTAAAACATAATTATTTTTCTTAAGAGTATTACCTGGAGCTACTAATACATGTATTTGAAATGAATATACTATTTATAGTAAAATTAAGATATAGATTGAATATTTTTTTCTTTCTTTAGTAGAAACAATGATTTAGTATTTCGAAATATATAAAATTTGGTAAAAATGTAGCTAACAATATTTTTTACCCATGCTCAACTCCAAAAAAATAATACGAAAAATAAAAATTCATATGTGATTGAATAAAAATAGATTTCTAAATGAAAATAATTTTTATAATGGTATTGATTTCCAAAAAACAAAAGAGGGAGCTGAAATTTCAGCCAATAAAAACGTGGATCTATTTACAAAAAATCCCTTATCGTTATTGCTATAGTAAAAACATTATACTAGATTATTACATTATTTCTTTGTCTTATCAATCACATTATCATTTTAAAAATTTTAGTTTTGTTATACAAGAAACTTAATTATATAAATTAAAAAATTGAAAATAAGTAAATTTCATGATTTTTATTAATACTTTCTCACAATTTTTAGATTTACCTTATTCAAGAGATTTTTCTATAGTTAATTATAAAACTCATTATGTAAAATATGTATTTGAAAAATTTTTATGTAGTTTTTTATCATTTATATATATATATATTTATACTTAATAATCATGCTGATTAGTAAATATTTTATTCATTTATATAGAGTATATTATGTATAAACAAGAAAAATAGTTATTCATGCTTTAAAATACATATGCAGTTTTGAAAATCTGAAAACAAAAAATGTTATTTAGCATTAATTTTTATTTTAATTTTAGTTATCCAAAATTCACGTAAAATATTCTTAATTTTATTTGCTTAATCAATCTTCTGAATTTAAACAATTTGTAAAAATTAATTTTCAACTTATTAAGAACAAGATATTTTAATAAAATTGATTTTGCAATTGATAAAAATTTCAATTACATTTTTACTATTTGAAAAAACTCATAATCATCAATTTCAAAAGATATAGTCTGATATTGTTCACCTAACAGGCCAAACTCATGAGAACATTTGTTGCAATAATTACCTGAAGAACTAAACAAACCTAAGTCATAACCCTGTCCAAAACAAGGACCTTGATTTGAAAAGTCACTTATACAAAAATAATTTAAATTATTATATTTGCTTAAAACGCCACTGGATCCCATAATATCATCAGAACTAAATTTAAATAAAAAGCTGCCCTTTACTTCACCATAATAATTTTTATTAAGAGATTTCCATTCAATGGGACTGTATCCGCCAATAATTTTGTTAGAGTCTTTGATACGTATAGCAACAATGGTTGGTCCTTTGTTATCACATAAATGGTGAAAATCACTAGGAGTAAATCCATCTCGGCTGCCACGTAATAATAGATTAAATTCAAATGGATAATTTTTTTGATTATCTTGTTCTTTAATCCATTGAATAATTTTATCGATTTGATTTCGAGAAAGAATTGTTGATATTGAGTTGTGGGAATTACGAATGGGGTGAAGTGACGCTTGTTGTTCTTCACTTCCAGGTATCAAATAATGATGCAATAAATCTTTGAAAAGTTTTTTTGGTAATATCGCCGAGTATGGCAACACTTTGTTATAGAAATTAACAGAGTTTATATGAAAGAAACGAATTAACGGTATACAATTTTTGAGCGTAGAGCTGAGTTGATTAAATTCGTTTTGTGACCATTGATCCACTGGAACCGATAAATCGACATTGCCAGAAGTTGATGTTTGAGCGATTCCCCACTCAATAACCTTTTCCCAAATTTCAATTTCTTTAAGATTTAAATCATCTCGTTTGAGCAAAGTGGTGATTGCTGTTTCTTGAATATTTGCGAAATCGCTTGATTGAAAAACTGCAGCCGGATTTTTACACGTAATCTCTATACAGAATTCCTGGAGTTTGATAAAGGAATTGTGTTGAAAAGCGATTTGATTTATCAAAGAAAAATTTTCAACCATGGATTCAGAATGTTGCTCCAAAAGATATTCTTGAATATATTCAATCAAATCTTCAAGAATTAATTCGTCAGCAGCGATCAATAAATCTAAAAGTGTTGGCACCCCATGATCAGACAAATCGATCTTACCACTGTACATATATCTTATATAATGTATGGCCATAGAAATTAGTTACGATTTAATAAATTTAATAACACCATCATTAGAGATTACCTTAATAAGTTTTCAAAAATACGAGGTTCAATATTTGGTTTCTTAAAGATGATCATTTTGTTAGGTTCTCTTTTTATCCACGCATCAGAAAGAGCAATAGCAAAATATTCCGATTGCGCCATTAGTATTGATGAATGCGCAATAAAAGTTCGCTCGGTATTTCGAATATCTCCAACAATGATCGAAAGGTCGCAATATTTGGCATTTTCATAAAACTTTGCCAATTTATTAGAGTATGAAGTTAATAAGTCAGCCTTCATTTTATTTTGCTTTTTTATGTGATAATGATAATTTTAAGCCAAGTTTAACGCTATATTACGCAGATCATGCGTCACATCATCGGCGTGAATGGATGTAATTAATGCAATACATGCACATGTTAATCATTATTGTTACATGTACCATTACGATAAACACAGTCACATGTACTGTACATTAATTTTCATTATTCGCGATAATTACAGGCAAGTATTTTGACGACTTTAAACCATTTTTTACTCAGAATTTAATGAATCAAATAATGAGCTTTCTTTCTTGTTTGGCTAAATTTTAGTCGACACAATGATTATTGTATACATGTATTAGACAAATGAGAAATTTATAAACAATCAATATTTATAATTACATATAATAAAACTAATGAAAAATAGAATTATTTTTACTCTTAATTTGGTTTTTTTTTATAAATCGTGTGGTTTCTTTTTTTACGTGCTTTTATTTCAGATGGATCAATATTTGCTTTTGTTCCCCGGGATATAGCATATTTTCGTCAGTTAATTAAGGTAGGTTGTATCTTAATTTTTGCTCCACTTCAAACTAATTTAGCTTTTTTGGAATCATGTTGGTAATCAAGTTTCTCATAGGCAAAGATTCTGATTTTTCATAACCATGTTGAATATTAGATTTTTAAATGTATTTGCAATATATTGAAAAAATTCTTCAATGAGATGATGCATGAAGCTATGTCTTTCTTATTGTTAAGTTATAAAAATAATATTTAAAAATAATTTTTGTTTTATTATATATGTATATATACCAAATAAGATAGTCCTGAACAATAGAATTTTGAATTGTCTTGAATTGTAGAGGCTTTAATCATAAAGTTTTAAATTATGGAGATTTGAACTGTGGTATAACAGATACGGTACATGTAAAAATGCATAAAATGTAGGATCTTTTACAATACATGTATGACAAAAAGTATTTGAAGCTACAGTTTTATATTTTAATATATTTTATAACTTAGTCATATGTATTGCTAATAAAATGAAGTTCTTCCTAATACAATAATTAAAAGCATCTAATTAATTAAATAACTTGGACTTTGGTATAGTTACTAGTTGTTTGCTAGAAAAATTCTAGAAAATATGTGGTTAAAATACATGTACTAAATGAAAAATTTTTGGAATACATATACTATTCTTAGAATAAACACTAACGTTATCGTTATAGTATGTACTAGTACTAGTACATGTAATTTGTATATCGCGCATCCCAATTTGGCATGTTCTCCCATTCACTCTATTTACCGATACATCAAAAAAGATATCGTTAACGAAAAATCGATTATATTAATAGAATTAATAAATTGGCATTATTCAATGTAGAAATAATGTTAACTCGCGATTTCATTAAATCATATAGTGAATTTGGAGCACTTGAATTAAATATATTTGTGTGCATACTCATTTTATTTAATCTAGTTTAATTATGATCAAAGATGAAAACTACGAATAAAATAACCTCTGTTAATATTAAATAAGATTATCACACTTGGAATTGGAACCATCGCCTATGCCTGAGTCTGGGACCGTCTTAAGCTTGATGAGCGTTTCCTGATGGTACGTGTAATGTGTGGATCACTCATCACGATGAAGCAAAATAATAATGACACAATTCTGAGGGATATTTTTTGTTTGTGTGGCTTGGATTTTTGATAAATGAGTTTTTAGTAACATTGATAATTTTTTATTCGGATTTTATCTGATCCTTTGAAAGCCTTAAAAATAGTTTGAGAGGAGGGAAACATTGCTTATAAATGCTCTTTGCATACGATTTTTGGCTAAACAAGTTGACTGTTCATTTTCTTCATTTCAAGTTTTGATTGTTTGTTATTATGCATCTTTAAATTTAACCAAATGCAAACCAACAATAACTACGGTTAACTAATATTCTTTTGTTATTTACAATTTTGAACAAATAACTAAACTCAATTTCTTTATGTGTACAGAATCCACAGAAATCATTGGTATAACATTGCGACGAAAACAAAGAACGTTAATAACGTAAGACCATTTCTGGAAACACTTTTTTAAAACCATATTATTGCAAAATAAGCCCACACGCGCGTTATTTCGAGTACGCGCATGTGCGTAATTCGAGACAAAGGGTCAATTTTCTGTTTAAACCTGATATTTGAAATAACACCCATGTGCGTTGACAAAACAACTTGATTGACAGATAAAAAGTCGTACGTATACATGCATATGTAAATTGATCATTTTGAAAACTAACTTTATTTTAGCTATTCTTCTTATGCAGAATGAATTCACGTCTTTTTTATGAAACAATCTGCGTTTGAATAAAAGAAAAAAGACTATTATATTACTGGCATGATACAATGTAAAAAATTAGAATCAGCACAAATGGACGTCCTAAAAAATTACTGCGCATATATCAAGAAAGGTTGGTCAATATCTTCTAGAAATTTCATATCGTAAAATTAGTAGTAACATTTAAAATTGCACGGAAAACTGATCAAATGTTATACTAATATTAACAACAGTTCACATATACAATGGTCCAAGCATCAGTTTAATGATGACTGAAAAAATCTCATTTTCTGATGAAACGGTATTCTAACTATTTCCAAATACAATTAATCATTGGTATAGGATAAACGACCGGTCCATCTAATACCAAAAAACAATTCAAAATTTTTGCGTGGGTGATTTCCGTAAGAAAAGGAAAACTCGTTTATTTTATTTCAAGATATTATGAATGTAGACTTTTAGGTCAAGATTTTGCAGCAACTTGTCGGGGAAATCAAAAATGCTTGGGAGAAAATGGTGTTTCCAGCAAATGGTAGTTTCTTGCAGGAAAATGAACCCGAAGTTCTTTGATTAGCTGTCATCGAGCCCGAACTAAATCCTATCGAAAACCTATGGGCAATTGTGAAACGTGAAGTAGAAAAACAAATTAAACGAATTGAAACAATTTGTAATGGAGGAATGGAATTCTTTGCCAAATAATGCATTAAAAAAATTTAATAAACTCAATGCCACGCCACCGTTATCAGTTAATTTTTGAGAGTAAAGGTGAAAGAATCGTGTGTTAAATTTGTAACAATAAAACCTTCAGCTTTCGACCAGTATCTTGATTAACTGTTTTAATTTGATCTGCGTGAAAAAACGCTCTAAATTAAGTTTTTTGTCATTGCCAGTACAAATTAATCTCCCTATAATGACATTTTTTTAACAGAATTCCTTTATAGCAACCAAATTTTCTAGAATGACTCATAGATTACTATATCAAAGTTGATCTTATTAATGATATTCTCTTTATAAGAACAAAAATTAGCCTGGATAATTGATATGATTATAGAGAGGTTGATTACATCAGCATAAAGTTACAAGCATTATATTTAATGAAAAACGATTATACTGGGCCAAACTAAACCGAATTTATAAGATCTAACATGTAAGTTTATCTTGATGCACTTTGATATCAAAAAATGCACTTTATCAAGTTTATCAACTCATGTCTAGTTTTATTTATGTGTATCGGTATCGAATCAGGTGTCAAATGAACTTGCTGATACATGGTCGTTATTCTAAAACTATATGCTATTTTTAAAGAGTATGATTTCTAAATGACTCCCATGCGTGATAATACGGTAAATCTACCTCTGTTTGGTTTTGATTGTTTAATACGTGACTTTCTTCAGTGATGTCGATGATTATTATGTGATAGTAGGAAAACTTGATATTTGCTTGTGAATTTTGATTTTAACGGGACGGGGGTGCGTTCAATTAATTATACCATAGCATTCTTTATATCATTATTAGCTTTATCTTCCAGTTTTCACGCCATGTTCAAACACGCCCTATGCTGTATATTTTAGATGTGGCTCATTTGATATAATATCTTTTTATCGTGATATACCATAACAATGAAAACTATTGTCAAGGATCTTTTATATTCGAACAAGAATGCTCACAATGCTAAAACTTGCAATAGCACCAGAAAATAGAAAATGAAACAAGTCAATATATATTTTGAGCGGAAGGTCGGTGTGTTATTTTTGCTTTTACAGTTAGCTCCTATCTCCATTAACTATTGCTATTGCATTCTTGTTAAGTCATATTTTCTTTGAACAGGATATCTATAGATTAATTAATAATGTATTCTCATGAATTAATAACATTACCTAATATGTTCAAAACATAATCTGTAATTCAAGATACAAGGTATAATTTCTAAGATCAAAATTAATTATTCAGTTAATCTCGTAATAGTTTCATCAGTGTTAAATTAGAATTTTCGTTATTTTATAACTGTACATGTATTTGTTTAAGTGTTAAATCACAGCAGTAGTTAATGTTACAAGCAATTCAGCAGTTATTTGGATTAAAGAATTATGAGATGCGACAAGGGTTAAAAGAGCTAGACTGAATGATAATTAGAGAACAGTTTGTTCAAAAAGAAAGATAAGGTATGAATAATGCTCTTAAGTTCAAATAATATAAGTAGTAACTAACTGTTAATAGAATAAAACATTAATTCAAAGAGTCATAATAACTATAAAAATTTATTAACGAAATATTAATTAATATAAAATGTAAAGTAATTAGTAATATGGGCTGATGGAAATTCTGTGGGCCGGGCTGATAATAAAATGGCTTAGACGAGTTGACCAGACTGCAATATATAATTTTTCAGCTAACAAAATATCATATATAATTTTTTTAGTCAATCAAATATTAGATTCAAACTTTTCAAACTTTGATGAAAGAATTAAACTGATTTTAAAATATATATTTTGAATATATTGTTACGGCGAATTGGTAAGTGGGGTTTCACTTTAATTCACTCTAACAATATAGGGTTGGGAGAGACTAAAATAATTAAAGGTAATGAGAGGGGAATTAGACTATAGCTTTCAATAATGACAAAGGTTTCTAAGGCCTGTGCCAATATCTATAGATATTGTCTCAATAAAGGGTAAATAAATAAAGAAAGAATAAAATAAATCAAGAAAATTATAAAGATTATCTGAGTGAAACCACTAGTAATCAATATAATTCAAGATTTGAGCTGATTAAATAGTATAAACTATTAATCAAAGAAAACTATAACTAAA
>CAJVPS010003045.1:0-10944 GCA_910591765.1 Ambispora leptoticha
GTGATCAAAAACAAATTCTTGATGTTCTTAGTTCAGATACTAAAACCAGATGGAACAGTACTTTTTTACTTATTGAATGACTTCTTATTTTGCGTCCTACAATTGAGCATCTTATAATCCAACTTCAACAAGATCTTAATAGATAAATTCATCATGATGGACAATTTTTAGCCAATATTATTTTATCTAATGATGAATGGTTTGCCTTGAAAGAGTTAGTTAATCTTCTTGCTCCCTTTACATCAGCAACTACATTGATTGATGGTGAATATCCAACTTTATCTATGATATATCCAACAATAAATACTCTTTTAGAGCATTTATATGAGCAAAATCTTGTTATTACAACTGAATCTGTCAAACAAACACGAAAGGCAATTGAAGATTCTCTTTTAAAATGGTGGCAATATCCCAAAGAAATTGCCTGGCTTGCCTCAATTCTTGATCCACGATTTAAAAATCTTTCTTTTGGATCTGAAAATGATCGTAATATGACGCGTCAAATTCTTTATAAAAAATTAAATATGGAATTTCCTAATTCAGTCACTAATATTACATTACCACTACAACGTACATCAAAGCTGGCTACATTTTTTAAAGATAAAAATACAACAACCATCAAAAATTCTATTAACATTGAATTACAATTATATTATTCACTTCCTGAAATGCCAAAACATGATGTTACAAGTGATAAATATCAACAAGAAAATCCGCTTATTTGGTGAAAAAAATATGCAAGTACTCTACCTATGTTATCAAAAATAGCACACATATATATTGAAATTCCTGCTACATCAGTACCTGCTGAACGACTTTTTTCAAATGCTAGAAATATAATTACAGATAAATGAAATAGGTTAAATCCAAATGTTGTTCATGATTTCTTATTTTTGAAACAAAATATTGATATAATTAAGCATAATATTGAAAATTAAGATTAAATAAGAAATTACGAAACTAAATAATAAATAATTACTATTAAATTTTGATAATTTCCTTTTTTGAAATCATATTGACTAAGCTGGCTCAGCTTTAAAAAAAATAAAAGCTCAGCCAGCTGAAATTTTTTTGACAGCTTGCATCACTACTGTAGGTAACATAGATATCTGTCGCATGATTACAAATAATTTGCAGAGTATCACAACACTTATTCACGTGCTTGACAGAAGCAGGATCAATATCCGGTTAAATTTATCTCCCGAAACAGCCGAATATCTGATGGACACGATGTCCAGGCTCGTCAAAATTGCATAGAAAAATGAATTAATCACATGGCGCAGTAAACTAGTATAGTAATCAAATTATATTATGTATTAATTAGTATATATAAAGTAAAAAAAGTCTTTTACATGCAAAAAATATTATTTTTTATAATAGAAGAGTCTAGATATCATGTTCAGTTAATATACTAATGATATTAAGAATACATCAATAATTATTAATAGCTATCTTCGAAAAAATAAATTTATTATATTTGATCTTACTAAATTAGAGAATGATTCTCTAGCAATTCAGTTAAAATTTGATACTCTATTAGATTTGCAAAAGAAAATAGAATTGCATCAAAAGAAAAAAAAATAAAAAACAAACCAGCTGATACATAAGAAAAAGATATAAAAATTTATGTAATTAAAATTATAAAATATATATTAATAAAAAATAGCTATTAATTATTATAAAATAATAGTAAATAAAAATCTATTTTAAATATGTATGATATTTACCATTTGAAATCATCCAGTCTGAGATAAATAAATTCAAAATATGTAAATCTGAGATATTCTTATATTTAAATCTATACTTTTGTTATTATATTAATAAAACTAGCAAAAATTATGACAAATTTGTCATGATTAGATTATATATATCTGTTAACTCATAATTAAAATATAATATAGATATGATAAAGATACGATAAAGATATAATAAAGATATACTAATATTTTTTCTTATAAAAATATATGAAAATATTATATCTCAGTTAAATATTTATTAAAATTAAATTTTTGTGATGTGAACTAATGATCAATTATACTTATTAATTGATAAAAGAAGAAATTGAAATACAAAATATTATAATATTTCCAGTAATAGTAAAGTAGACTTTTGAAATAGTATTACAAATATAATTAATCAATAATTTAAAACTATTTATATAGAATAATAATATAATAATAAATTTCAGAATCTTGTTAGAGATTATAATATAAATATTAAATTTTATATACTATTTTAACTATAATATTTCTAATATATTTTTATATTAGCTATATCTACTTTACTAAAACTTTTTTAGTTAATATGCTAATATATAGTTAGAAATAAAATCAGAAAATTAATTATATACTTGTGACATATTTTGAAATAGATTTAATATTCAAAATAGATTATATAATAATTATTTGATATATTCTATTTATTAATTATTTCTTATTCTTCTTGTAATATAAGATCAAGATTAATTATAATTATTTTTTCTTGATAATAATAATCAGTATTTCAAAAAAAATACATTCATAATTTTTTTATTTATTAATATAATTAAATATATTTATATCTTATATAAAAATAATAAATACATAATCTAAAAATAGTTCATTAAAAGAATAGATTTTAAGCTTATAACTAAGAATAATATACTTAGACAGAAAAATATAAAAATTAAGTTTGAAAATAATAAACTTAAAGCTGAGAATGTAAAATTAAAATAAGTTTTAGAAGAATATAAATTTAGATTTGTAAAATTAAAGCAGAATAATAAAGATATTGCTATTAAAAATACTGAGTTTAAAGTTAGAATTACAAAATTAGAATAGAAATAATTATAAATTAATAAAAAGAATAACTTTATTATTAAATCAAATAATGCTAAGAGAATTAATTAATCTTTAGTTAATATTATTTTTATTAAAATGAAAATTTTTAATAATATTCTAGTATCTAATATATTTGATAATACTTTAAATTCTAATATATATCAAGAATTAAAGATTTAATTTTCTATATCATCCATCCATATAGAGCACAAATTATTGAAAGAAAAAAAAAATATGAATTTCTAAATTTAATATATAAGAAATAAGTTAATAAAAAAATAATTTAGAGTATTAAAGAAAAGAAACTTTAAAATCAAAACTTATCTTTAGATAGAAATATAATTCTATTGCAAGATAATATTAATTTATCAGAGTAACTCACTTTATTATATGATATAAAAACTATTACTAATAATAATAATTAAAACTTGGAATTAGTATATTATATAAAAACTATTAATATTTTGATAGAATCAAGATTATCAATTAATAATAATACAGAATTATATTCTTCTGATTTAACTAATAAAGCATCAAGACTTGATAAAAATCAAATTACTAAGCAAATCTTAAATAAAATTTTACTAAATCTATCATTATAATCAAATTTATTAAAATAAATAATAAACTTTCATTAGAAAAAATAATTAAGAGTTCTATATAATATTTGACTTATTGATTTGAAAAAGCTATCAAATTAAATATAAAAAAAATATTATACTGATATAATTATTCTTTTAAAACTGAAAATAAAGTAAAAAATATAATAATAAATAGAAAGATAAAAAAAAGATAGTAAGATCAATAATATATAAAAAAAATACTAAAATATTTATCTAATATTACTTTAGATAATTTATAAATTAGAATTTATAAAGCTAAAAAATTTCTTAAATTATTTGGAGAAAATAATATTAAAAAAGATAAAATTAAGCTAAAGCTAGTAACTTATAGTATAAGTGATATTTCAAGATTAATTAATATTCAAATTCAAAATATTATAAATTATGTTAGAGATTATAAGAATTTAAAAATTATTATTAATAGTAATAATTCCAAAAAAATAATCTTCACTCTGAAAGAATACATAATTAAATTATTTAGCTTAAATAATTTATTAATCTTATTAGCATAGTCAAAATTATTAGAAATCAAGATAAGTAAAAAAGTTTTACCAGAAATTAAGTTAAGTATATCTACTAAACTGAAATAAGTATAATGAGTGATACAAAAGTTAATGTAAATATATCTAACAAATTCTAACTTTCAATTATCAAGCTAACTGATAATTCAAAAAAAAAATAAAAATATATTATTAAAATAATACTGAAATAGTTTTGAAATTTATCTTTAAAATATAATACTAAAAATATAAATTACTTTAATTATTTAATAACCTGTCTTATATGTAATAAAGATCATAAAAAGAAAATATAAAAGATAATATAAAAGATAGATAGTATTATAATAATTATATTAATACAAAAACTTATTGACTCAATTACTGATAAAGATATTAAATATAATAAATATAATAATTATAGAAATATAGAATGTAATTATTAGTACATATAAATATCATACCTTGTAAAAATATTTTCAGATCTAATCAATTCAACTTGATATTCACTATTTTTTTAGATATATTATATATTATAACTTTTTAGGATTATCCTTTTAGTTTTGCATAATAATAAGACTTATTTTAAGAAAAATAATATGAAATACTTATTCTTATTAATCTTAATCAATAAAATTATTATTTTTTTATTGCTGACTATACATATTTTATCATTTCTCTAAAATACTTCTATACTAATTTCTAATTCACAGATTTAAAATATATAATATCACTCCTCTGAGATTTATTATAATATGATATAATTTATATCAGAGGTACTAGCTCTATTATAAAGCTTGATATTTAGATGCAATAATATTCTCACTCTGTAAGACTTTACCTTTTACTTTATGTTTTAGAATAAAATATTTTATATATATAACTTCTATTTCTAAACTAGATATAGAAAAATTATCTGAATTACTATCTGAAGTATCTGAATTGAAGAAATATTCATAAAATATTTGATCTTATTTTTCTTATTCTTATTTTTAGAAATATTATTATTTAATCTTCTGAATAATAGATATATAGGAGATACAATGTAAAATATTTCATAATAATTCTTTTGATATTTATTATCTTAAGTATCTAAGAGAATTTTTTTGATTATATTCATGATCTTTTTTTAATAAATTGGATTTATATAGATTATTTTTATCAAAACTATCTTTATTACTATTTTCTTTGATTAATAGAATACTTATATCATTTATTATTACAAAATAATAATCCTTTGAATCTATAATTTTAGTATAATAGATATAGATTTTGAAAGAATATTCGAAGCTTATTTTTACTTTATATATTTATAATTATTCTTGTTTTAATACTAAATCAAATATAGATTTTTGTAAATTTGAAAATTTATTACTTTAGTAAAATCTAAGCTTTATTACTTTTCTTTATACTAAAATTATAAATATAAGTATTTTATTTTATCTATTACATCTCTATAAAGATTCTTAACAGGATTATATATTTTATAATCTTCTTTAAGCTTATCAAACAAGCTCTTGCTAATAGTATTAGATTTAGATATTATATTAATATTTTAATTAGAATTTTTTCTTTAATAAGATAATTTATGAATATTAGTAACATAATTATATTATATAATATAGTTAAAAAATAACAATAATTTAATAAATAATTATCCATTCTTTATTACTAAATAAAATTATTTATAAATTATAATGAATAATTAGAATTAATTCTATCAATTTCTCTAATATAATTACTAAATACAAAAATTAAATCTGTTTTATTTCATCTTCTTACATATATATTTAAAGTCAAAGATATTTATATATCTTCTTTTAAGCTTAAAAGAAAGAAGAAATATTTGATTTTAATTTTTGGATTGAGTTTTTTTATTATTTCTTTACTAATCTCTTTATATTTTTTCAAACTAAGATATTTTAAATTAGTATAGCTATAAGCTATTTTCTTAATAGCTTTATTATCAATCAAATAATAGTTAAGCTCAAGATATCTAAGTTTTAAATATAAATAAGTAATTTTAGTAATATATCAATTAGTAAAATATATATATAAATTAAGACTCAGATATTATAGTTTTAGAGAAAATTTCATAATTTTTATAATTAATATATTAATAAAACTAATACTTTGATTAAGATTAAGAGTATATATATTTAAATATAAGTATAAAATCATACTAATTAATATATCTGAGATTTTTAAATCTTTCAATCTGAGATATACTATCTAAGGATGCTGTCCAAAATCTCAGAATTTTAGCTTTAGCTATAGACAAAACTAGTAAATACTATTTTGCCAAACTGAGAGTCCTATGCCAAATTACCAAAACTTCCATATCCTGCCAAAATCTCTATATCCTGCTGAAATCTCTATATCCCACCAAAGTCTCTATATTTTTCTAAAATTTCCAAAATCTCCAAAGGTTTCAGCAACAAAATTATAATAAATTAATAAGATTTCAATATAGTTTATGAATATCAAATTATTACATGCCAAATTATTGATATATTTTTTTCTGCTTAGCAAACTAATCATAATGTGAATGTATTATATATATTCTTTTATATATAATATGATCATTATTTGTTTGCTCAGGTAAGATTTTTACCATAATTTTTACTCCTAAGCAAGGGCAAGAAAAAATTTTTGTAGAAAAATAGATATAGAAGCTACTGGATAAGATGGTATAGTATTTATTTTTATTAAAAGCATTCATTCATTTACTTAGTCAGTTCATTTTCAGACTAGTATCAGCTTCATTATAAAAATTTCTGGATAGTTTACTATTTAATTTTTTGTTTTTGTTTTTTTTTGGAAATTGAGACAGAAAGAGAGTGAAAAGGATTAGTACATGTAAGTCTGCAAAGCTGATCAAACATTTACATATCAGAGATAAGATTATTAATACATGAATCTGCAAAGTAAATTAAACATCAAATGAAAATTTACCTATCCCATTTGTATCTCTGTTAATTTTTTATCTTTATATTGTGAAAATGAGATAAGATTAGTACATGCAACTAACCAAATGTCAAACAAAATTTACAGATCTATTCCAGTTTATATCTCCATTAATTTTTACCTTTGTATTGAAACAAGATAAGATTAGTATATGGAACTGATCAAATATCAAACAAAAATTTACTTACCTATTCCAGTTTGTATTCCTATCAATTTTTATCTTTGTGTCATAAAACAAGATAAGATTAGTATATAGAATTGATCAAACATCAAACAAAAATTTACTTACCCATCCAGTTTGTATCTCCATCAATTTTTACCTTTAGTCATGAAAATAAAATAAGATTAGAACATGAAACTGATCAAATGTCAAACAAAAATCTGCATATCCATTTCAGTTTGTATCTCCATCACTTTTTTACCTTTATATTGTGAAAATAAGATAAGATTAGTACATGGGTGTCTGCAAAGCTAATCAAATATTAAATGAATATTTACATATTCAGATTTTGTATCTTTATCAATTTTTTATCTTTGTTTTATGAAAATGTATCATGGATAACAATTCTATTCCTAATGAAATAGAATCAATGGTAGCTATTGTTAAAGGAAGAGAAAATACAAAAAATATAGAAGAGTATCCAAGAAATAAAGTATGGGAGCAGTTTCATACTGGTTCTAAATAACAAGATAGTTATTTTCTGACTACTTATAAGTAGTATAATTCAAAATAGGTATGAGATAATCGAGTTCCTATGGAAAGCTATTTGACCAATCATTGTATCAAGACACCAGTCTCTGTTATTTGTGAGTATCTTCAAAAACTCAGTGGTGAAGATTCTGAAATAATCAAAAAAAAATGTAAGATGATCAGTCAATACTCAATTAAAAACTTTCATGATCTAATTAGAAAGCTTTCAAAAGAGTATATTTCACAAATTAATCATGCACTTGCCAAAGCTTTTATATACGTTAGATTACTATTTCAAGCTATTGAAAATCTATTTTTCATGAACTTTCTCAAAGAGTTAAATTTAGCATACCACCCATTCTCCCAAGATCTTTTGTTAAATCAACTAATTGAAGAGAAACTTTCTAGAATTAATTATAAAGTTGAAAAGAAATTAAATAATTCTGTAAATCTTACACTTGATAAAAAGTTATATTTATAATTATTATTATCTGTTTAATAATATATTTTTATTTATATTATAACTTTTGATGAATAAACTAGCAGAACTTATCAGTTATTTTGGAATTTCATTCTTCTTATGCTGAATAAAAAAGAATACTTATATCAATTATCTGATTTGTCAAGTGAATCTCATACTACCAAATATCTGACAGAAAAAATAAATGAAATAATTACCTTGGTTGGATCTAATAAGTTTGTCACCATTATAAGTAATAACATGTCTAATATGAGAAAAGCTCAAGAAGAAATTAATTACCAGTATTCTAATATTCAAAATGTAAGGTGTATTACCTACTGTATTAATCTTATTACATATGATATCATTGCATATAAATTTGCCAATAAATTACTTTATCGTATAAATATTTTCATAACATTCTTTCGCAATAATAGCAGGATAAGTAAGAATATTTATATTTTGAATTTTTTCATATTATTTATTAATTCATCTTTTTATATTATAGGTTCTAAAATTCAAAAAATGATTGAAGCTTCAGGTATTAGTGGTGGAGGCCTAAAGTTATATTGTAAAACAAGATGGACAACATCAAGTGAAAGTGTTAATTCTGTAATTAGGCTAAAGCCTATTTTTCAAGATGTAAGTAATATGAATATAATAATTTTCAAGTTCTAAACTAATTATTTTTCCCTATTTAGCTTGTCATCAACCATTCTTCTTACCTTACCAATGATCAAATAAAACTAATTATTGAAGGCTGAAACTTTTTTCTTGACCTAGAGATATTGGTATTTGTTTTAAATCCTATATATGAGACTGTATTAGCTTTGAAAGCCTGGTCAGCTTCATTGGCTGATTATTTTTTGGAACTTGTTCATCTGAGTATTGCAATAAAAAAAATATCTTATTATGTCAATATCTCTTTTTATAACTACTATATAACAAAAACAAATTCTCATTTTGATTAATTTAATAATGATAAGTATATACTTAGTTTTTTTCTATATCCGCTATATTGAGATATATATTTTAATTATGTAATAACATTTATTAGTAAATTTACTAATCTAACTTCTTATTATAGCTGAGCCATTTAAATTTGACATATATAATTAAATTGTTAAAGTGGCTATAGATATTGGATGCTCATTTAGATGGGATCTTGAAGCTACTAGGGTTTTATGTTCTCAACTTTGATAATATAAGAGCTATGAACTTCTCTTTGATCTACTATTCACTTCATCCCATGACAACCCTCTCTAATGGTAGAATTGTATTAAACTCAAGAAAAATTATATTTAATAACTCACAATATATTTATTTTCTATTTGTCTAAATTTGACAAGTTGTGAAAGGGGGTTTTCTACTTTAGGATGGCTCATTGGCAAACATCACCTTCATTTTAGTATGAAAAAATTAGAAACTATAATGAAGTTAATATCCTTTTATTAATTTAATACTCATAAAGAATTAGTTTTTTATAGAAAACTCAATAAAAAATTATCAGATTATCAAATCTTGATCACAATATGGAATGCAATAGCCAAAGCATATGAGTAGAAGAAGAAGAATGTGAATGAACTTTCAAGAACTTTAAGTAGTGATATTATTGAGAATGTTATAGTGGTAATCAAATCCTTAACTATTGAACAAATAATTAATCTTAATAATCATCTTATTATTGATAGTTTAGAAAGAATTCCAGAAGAAGATATAGATATTTTAAATGATGATTAAACTTTTATAGTTACTAGTAATAGTAATAGTAATAATAAAACTATAGTAGAAAGAGAAGTTTTAAATTTTAGTAATGATGATTTGTTAGAAGAATTTGGTGAATAAATCATAAATTTTAGTTTTACAATGCTTGAATTTTTGTTATGCCAAAAGAGTTTTGACATGCCAAAAGGATTTCAGCTATGTTATAAGGGTTTTGGCTATGCCAAAAGAATTTTGGCTATGTCAAAGAGTTTTGGCTATACCAAAAAGATTTCAGCTATGTCAAAAGAGTTTTGGCTATGCCAAAGAGTTTTGGATATGTCAAAAGATTTTGACAATAGTAAATACTATTTATATGTGAAGATTTCAGATTTTGATTTTTGCCAAATATGTTTTGGAGGGCATCTTTAATACTATCTTGATATAATAGGTTAATTATATTTTTTTATATATAATTTTTTTAAAGTTTATTAATTATCAAGTAAGAACTAAAAATATTTTTTAACTATATAAATTTCTCTAATAATCTTTTTCTGTAAAAAACTCAATGTAATATCATAAAATAGAAGTACTATAGTAATATTAAAGATAATTAATAAATAAAATAGAATAGAAGAATTGATTAATTTCTAAAAAATATAAGATCTGTTCTAGTAATTCTAATAAATCAAATATATTCAGTTATACTATTCTCAAGTTATATATTATATATCTTTAATTAGAAAAATTAATACTTGAATAATTAATTTAGATATATATATTATTTATTTTCCTATTATTCTTAATTATACTTAATTTTGTAATCAGTTTATTGTTACCGTAATAATATAAATTTCTTTAATTTCATAATTTTTCAAACTTGGAAAATGCGACCAATCAACTAATCTTTGGATAACATGTGATCTTGAATAATATAATTAGTGTATCAGTTATGGATTCAATCACGATTCAACAATATTTTTGCAATGTTCTTGCAATATTTTTGCAATATTTTAAGATCATCAATAAGTAATTAACATCGAAATCAATAACAGTTCACAAATGGTTCAACAACAGTTCAGAAATGCTTCAGAAATGGTTTATCAATGGATTTCATTCATTTTTATTCTTATCTTTTTCTTTTTAGGATTTATATCTTGTCTTTTCATTCTATTTCATTATTTAT
>CAJVPS010003046.1:0-10943 GCA_910591765.1 Ambispora leptoticha
TTTTTTAAATTTTATTAAAAATTATTATAGTAATCAATCAAATTACTATTAAAATTTATTATAATAATCAAATTACTTTTAAAATTTATTAATTAATCAAAGTCTTAAAGATTATAATAATCTTTTATATAAGATTATTATAATTAACTAATCTTCTTTTTTCTAATAAACTGTTTCAAAATATCTATTAATCTTATATGCTTAGCTGTATTTTCTTGTTAAAATAAAAATATCTTAATATTTTTAAATTTCTTAAAGTTATATTGGTACTAATGATCATTGGCTTGATATTATCATCTTCATCTGAGTTAATAATTTTCTTCTTTCTGAATATATTTGCAAGCTCTACAATAAGTCAATCCTTCTCTAGAACTTTATAAATAATATTCTTGTTAGAAATAGTCAAAAATTTATTAACTTCTATCTGATTTGAAAGATAAAGAATATTAAGTATCTTAGCAAGCTCTTCAGATACTAAATTATCAGTTTCTTGAATATTATCAAAGAAATTAGTATTAGTAAAAAGAATTTTAATATAATATTAATAATTACAAATAGTTATAAGAGTTATTTTTTTCTAGACTTGGATAATATACTTAATTGCTTAAAGAATATTCATCTTCAAATTCTAAATGAATTGGTTTATCTTAATTTTCTCTAATATTCATCTAAAAATAAAGTAATAGGTAAATTAATAAATAAAATATTAATAAATAAACTAATAGATGAAAAATAAGTTACAACTTACTAGAAATAAAAATAATAATAATATCTCTTAAAAGTTATAATTATTCTAATATTCATTAACTAAATTCTTGAAGTTGTATTTGAAAGAAGAAAATAAATATTAATATATAAAAATATTACTCCTTACATATTATGACTTGGATAATTATCAAGAAGCAAAAGAATATACTGATCTTTATACTTTTATATAATCTAATAATTAAAATTTTGTAATTATTCTTGAAAAAGAATTATAAATATCCAGATCTTAGCATTACTTTAGAATCTTATATTTTTAAAATACTAGAAATTTTCTGATCTGTCAATTATAAAAGAATTTAACTGTAAGATTCAACAGTATTTATACATAATGTAATAGAAAGATATTTCTTATTTTTCTTACATCTAGCAAGATATTATATTACTAGTATCTAGAGATTTGATATACTTCAAGATGATAATTAATAGATAATCTAATAAAAGAATAATAAGTGATTATAAAAACTCAAGACACAAATATTTATTAATTACAGATAATAAAAAAAAGGGTATAAAAAGAAATATAAAAAGAATTCAAATAATAAGAGATCTCTAAAAGATTTATTTTCACAGAAAGAATATCAAAAATATATTATGATGAATTAGTAAATGGATTTTTACTTGAATTCATCTTAATAATATTAGATTGGAAAAGACTAGAATAATTAAAAAATAACAAGAGAAATTAGATTATATTTTCAATAATGATAAAGATTTCTAAGATCTATATTAATATTTATGAATATTATCTTTACAAAGAGTAAAATAAATAATAAAAGAATAAAATAAATCAAGAAGATTATAAAGATTAATTTAGTGAAGCTACTAGTAATTAATATAATTCTAGATTTAAAGTAATAAAGATCAATTAATATTTGAAGATAGTAATTAAAAAGTTATTTATAATCTTGTTACTAAATGATAATTCAACTCCAGTATAACTTTAGAAATTTCTTAAGAATTAGAATTAATCATAGAAGAAACTCCAACTCAAACAAATAAATTATAGGATGAAATAAGAGTAAAATAATTTGTGAATATTATTAATATTGAAATATTAAGAATAGTAATTATAACTAATATTACTTATCAATTTTAATCTAATCAAAGCTAAAAGATAAGAGTTCAAAATAATTTTTAATGATATTTTTGAAAGTTATGATAATTAATCTGATAAATTATAATTTATTAGATATTATTACTTTAGATAATTATTCAAAGAAATTTCAAGATAGTACTCATAAAAATTAATAGAATTATAAAGAGAATTAGCTTAGTTAAAAAAAATAATTTCAATCAGAAGATATTTTCTTCTTGAAAAATAAATTCACCAGTTATCAAAATATGAACTTAAAAAGATTTATAACTTTTAATGAATTACTTATAATAATCTTGTATATATAAAAAATAATGAAATTAAAGAAATTCTAAAAAGAATCTAATTAGTTTTACTAAAGCTTAATCTTACTTAGAGAAAATAAATATTATTATAATAATATAAATTTCTTTAATTTCATAATTTTACAAACTTGAAATTTTTAATTAATCAGTTAATTTTTAGAAAATATATAATCTTGAATAATTTAATTAGTATATCAATTATAAATTTAGTTATAATTTAGCAATATTTTTGCAATACTTTAGCAATATTTCAAGATTATAAGTAATATGTAAAATATATATATTTAATAATCAAATATATAAATTTTTGTATATGTTAAACTTGATATTTTCAGAAATTATATTTGAAAGTTTATTAATAGACAGAACAGAAGAAATAGTAACAAACTTATTTACTTGAGAAGAAAACTAAAGATCAAAAGTATTTTTGAGATATTTTATAAATGATATTAAAGTTGAAAGAGTTTTTTGAAGAATTCTTTTTAATATTTTTTTGTTAGTTATTTGATATATTGATATATTAATAAGAAAATAGAAAAAAAGAAAAAAATTAAAATATTTTTGATATTTTATATATTTTATTATTTTTGTGTATTTTTATTTTTTTAAAGATATAATATTTATTATAAAGAAATAAAGTAAAAGAAAATTAGAATTTAAAATAAAAGATTTTTATAAATAATATAATATAACTAGTTAAAAAGTTATATAATTTATTAAAGTAAAGAAATAATTATAAGAGTTTTTTTACTTTAGATAACTTAAACTTTATCTGGTTAAAAAATTAATAAAAAAGAAATATAAAAAAATTTATTATTATTATTATTATTATTATTTGAATTACTACAATATAGTCTTATCTCTTGTCTACATATACTCTATGCTAAATTACATAATGATAAGTGATAGATTAGAAATCATTCATATTACATTTAAAATATAAGATATGACTAGTCACTCTTATTATTATTCCTATTTGCTACAGTGTAGTCACACTCTAATTCTATGCTAATTTAACTTACAAAGTAAGAATTATAAATTAAAGTTTTAAAGAAAAAAGCCATCAGAAAATCTATGACAGAGAATCACGATGTGACTAGCCACCAAGATGTGTCTGCGATTACATGAAATCTATAGGATTGATAAACAAGTCATTTTCAACTTGAAGAGTATATATTAGTGAGGTTATTTGATCTTCTTGGAGATCAGCAAGACCATCGTTGGGATATTGATTGTTTGTATGGGTGGAAGCTGAATGCTTGCATGAGCAAAGGTTATTTTCCATGTGTAGCCTAAAAATATTAGTATTGAGATTGGAGGATGTTATTATTTTGGATCATCCTGTTCTTTTTTTAGAGATACGTTTGTATTTGGCAAAGATAGAGTTTGATTTTTCTGCTTGAATTTGATCATTGCAATGAGCTAGCCAAATATGAGTAAAATCTTGTTTGGAGAATCAAGTTACGAATTTTGCTGATAGTGTGGAAGCTTTAGATTTGGATAGACCAAGTGATTTGATAAAGTTTGTGAGCTCTATTGAAACAAAATCTTTAAAGATGAGTATATATCCAGGTTTGTGATCTGTGTTGGAGGAGAAGTCAGCATTGTTGAGGAAATAGGACTTTTTTGTGAAGTTTTTGATTTTGGAGCCAAGTGAGAAGGAAGGATGCTGAGATTTTTTTGATGTGAAGTATTTTGTGAGAATTTTTTTGAGCTTGACTTGAGATTTGGTTAGAATAGAGTTGATTGAATTACTTGAGACTGAACAGGTCTATAAGTAATAGTTTGTTTCTGGTTCTAGATGGCATCTGTTACATGTATCATGTGGATATATTGATGGGTAAAATTTGTGTTGATTGGATAGTGTTAGTAGCATGTTATATATTATTTTGGTAAAATATATACAAAATTTAGATGCTTTTGCAGAGACTATTGTTGAGTTAATTTCTTTATCTTGATTCTATATGAGATTAGTTGCTTTCCAGTCTATTATGAATTGTAGATTGTGATTTATGAAGTTATATTTGAGTGCGTAAAGTTGCCATTTGGTAATATTATGTTTGTTATCCTAAAGTTTAAGGAATTTATAGAGATTTGATGTTATAGATAGTGAAAGATTAAACACGGGAATGTAGGATATTTCTGGAAGTGAATTAAAGTTAGTTGAAATAGAATAAGAAGTAGGAGCTGATTTAGCTAAGGTATCTGCTAGGTCATTGCTGGGATTGTTGGAGTGTCCTTTGACTTTTTGCAATTTAAGATTTAGATTTTTTTCTATGATGTTGTGATTGATGATTTCCCATAAATGCCAGTTACTATTCTGTAAAGATCATCTCTTGCTAAGATTATTGTGAAAGATTATGTTATTTTTGAAACCATCAATTGTTGCTTGGCTATCTATGAAAATTTGGATAGTGGTGTTGTTGGTAAGTATTTCTGAAGTAGTTATTGAGGTGGTTATGGGAGAGTGATGAGCAAAGAAAATGTTTGGAGATCATGTTGTCCAGGCTGAACTAGATTTTACATATGGTGTGTGTATTTGTTGAATGGAGCCATCAGTGAAGATGTTTATGTTGTTGAGATGGGAAAGGTTTTCTTTAGTGGAAAACCAGGTATTAGTTTCAGGTGATGCTGTTAGATGTTTGTCAATAGATAAGAAATTATTTTGGAGTAGAGGTTATTGCTGTTTGCCTATTTTGTTTGTGATGATATGAGTAGATGATGAAGAGTTATTGAGAACAGTACTTTTTAATTGGTTATACCATAGGGATTTAGAACCATGTTTACTATTTCAGAATTGGCTTTTGCATTGTTTCTATGTTATGAGATGAGAATTAGTATAACTTGATAATTGTTGTAGGGATGTAATATGATCTTTGTGCAGGATGTCACGGCATTTTTTGTATATTGGCCAGAGTTGGAGAAAGTTTTCAATGGGCCATCTTGTATGATTGTTTGTAAGAATATGACTGTTGGTATTGGAGTTGATGAAGAAGATATTACGCTCATACATGAGTGGAAGAATAGATGCTATTAAGTTTTTTCCTTGTGGTAATGGTTCAGATGTAGAATGTGAAATTATTGAGTGATGAAGCCATCTTTATTTCTAGAGATATTGTAAACAGATATGTGTTGCTAGGCCAAAAATAAGAGGATCATTTAGATGATAGAAGAGCTTTGTAATTTTTACATGGATTTGGATAGACCACAGATAATTCAAAGCAAAAAATTTTGGATGATGTAGAATTGAGTCAGGAAAAGAAAGTAGTAGTCTTGCTTTGGATTTGATGACTTTTTTTAGTTATCTTATTAGTTTGTCACATTCTGTTTTAGATATGATGAAGAGTTAGAAGTGGTATTCGAATGCTGAAATAAGTACCTGATTGATGATGTAGATGGTTTGTTTATCAATAATGCATTTGCAACTTAGTAAGTTAGATATAAGTGTGATATCTGATCTTATTTTGTTTAACTGAGTGTTAAAATTGTCATTTGCATTGATGTATAGATCAAGGTATTTAGTACATATATTTGGAGGAAGTATTTGTATTTGATTGCTGGTTGTTCCAATATAAAGTACTGTGTTAGGATATATTTCAGTTAGTTTGTAATAGATTGCTTCTGTTTTCTTTGGGTTAATTTCAATGTCACACATGTTATAGAATTGGGATGTGGTATTAAGAATCTGTTGTATTGCTTGATGACTGTTGGCAATTTAGACTGTGTCATCAACAAAGGCTAAGTTATTGATTGTCAGATGAGTTTGATGAGATAATTGATTGGGAGTGGATGTTAGTTTGAATGTCATGGTATATTCTTGTGTTGAGTATCGTACTTTTATTTAACATAGCAGGGGGTCGTAAAAGATCTGCCACAGTATAGATGCATTAACTTTATCTTGGTTGAGACCATTCAGGACAGGATAAGGTGCAGTGAGTCCGTATTCAGTTATTATTTGATTTTGGCGTATTGTGTAAATATTTTTACAGAGTGTGATGTAGATAAAGTTCATTTTGATACATTGTAGAGCTAATTCTAGCATGTGTCAGCTGACAAAGTCATAAGCGTGACGTATATCTTGAAAGATGCACCAGATTTCTTGATGTTTTTCACGTGAATCTTCAAGTATACTATTGATGATATAAATAGGACTGATTGTGAATATATCTTTGAGTACTGAGAAGTTGTTTCCTTGAAGAATGTTGAGTTGTTTGCATATTACTGAGATGCGATATATCAGAATTGATGAAAGTCCTTTGCAAGCTGTTTCAATTAGTGTGATTGGACATGTTAAGTCTAGGTTGTCTTCCCATTCACATAGTTTTGGGATGAGTATTACATTAGAGTATTTCCATTCTGAAGATATATTTTTTTCTATTAAGCATTTGTTGTAAAGAGAAAGAAGAAGAGAATGAAAGGATGGAGTTGCTTTTTTTAGTAGAATATGTTGTATACCTGAGAGTTCAGATGATTTGAATGAGTTAATATTGGTAAGCATGTGTTGAAATTCCTCTTTTGAAATAGGATTTGAAACTGAATTGAATGCGTTATCTGGAATGTGTGAGATTGGATTATATTGTTATTGCCATTCTTGATCTGGCTATGCTGTAGTAATGCGTTGGTGAGTTCAATTAGTGAAGTGTTATTTGATTGATTCTTTGATAACTTCAGAATAGTCTGATATTCTGGATAGAGTAATAATTTTGTTAATAGTTATTCAGTACTTTTATTTTTCTAGAATGTTGGATAATATTTTGGTGTGATAACTATCAAACCATTTGATGTTTTCTTGAATTGTGTTGTTAATTTGAGAAGTTTTTAGTTGTCGGGCTTGTAGGATCTTTTTTCCACGAAGATGAGCTTTGATTTGTGACAAGTTTATGATTAGTGTGTTGATTGATGGGAGAGAATTCCATTTGGTGATTGATATATCAAGAGTGGGTTCTAGTTTGATAAGTTAAGTTTTTTGTTGAGAGTTGGATGATGTTTTCTGAAATGAGAAGGGTGGATTATGAGATAAGAGAGAGTGTTTGTATTATTAGTTTGAGTTTTTTGTTGAGAGTAACAAATAGTTTAGGTGGTGAAGGTACGCGGTTCAGCTATTTTTTTTTAGTGAGTTGTTTGCAATGTTGAGGATAATAGTTTTTAGTAATTGCCAGTGGAAGTTGATATTATTATTAGGTGAAAGGGAAATATTATTGTATTGAGTGTCTATGTATTCTTGATATTTTTCCCAAACTTCTTCTGGAAGATTATTTGTTACGTAGACGAATTGTTTGATTTTCTATTTTTTTAGAATGTGGAGAGGGGTACGATGAGTGAATGATATGGTTGAAATGTCACAGAGTACAGAGAGATGATCAGTTGTGATCCATTGAGGATCTGTTATAGCTGTATGTAATAGAAGAGATGTAATTTTTGGTGAATATCATATCATATCTAGTCTGCGATTAGTATCTTGATGGGACCAAGTAGGATCATTTCTTTATGGATATAGTGTGTAGAGAGCTTCATAGAAATCTTTGAATATTAGGAGATCGACTACACCATTTTTTGGTGTTTTAAAAAGTGCTCGTTGAAATCACCTAGGAGAATTATATGATCAGATTGTAAGAGAACCGAGTTGATGTATCATAGTATTTTTTTTTTGATAAGATTATTATTGAAGAGTAGAGATACTGGAAAATAAGTGACCAGGATGTGTATTGTTATATTTTCGGAAAAGGCAAGATTGATGTGAATAAGATGACCATTAATATAATTGACTTTTTGAATGTGTTTAGCCCATTCTTGATTGATTAGAATGCTGACTCCTGATCCAAATGATTGTTGGTCATTGGTGGTGAATAGATGATGATATTATTTTGATTTTGGAAACAGAAATTTTGCTGTGTGACTTTTGAGTTTTATTTCTGTGAGATATAGGAAGTCTATTTGATGTTGGTTAAAGAATTGGAGAGTATTGTCTGCTTTACTTGGTGAGTTTATTTCCTGTACATTAAGTGTACATAATCACCAAGTGTTAGGTAGTTTGTGATCAATATTATTAAAAGTTGGTGGACTGTTGCAGTTATCAGGAAGACTGTTTGATGGTGATGATGAAGTGTAGTGAGTTTGATTTGTTGGTAAAGTGTGATGTATGTTACTTGTGAAGAGAGGATTGTCTGTATGTGAGTGTGGTGAATTGGTTGATGAGTTTTGAGTGTTGAGTTGATGTTGTGATCTGTAATTAGATAGTTGAATATTGAGAGATAGTGGAAGTGATTCAAAGTTGTCATTGAAGGATTGGTTATCATTATTATCTAATATGACTGGATTTTTTGTTAAAGATGTTGAGGATGATGGTTGATATGAGTTAGCAGATCTAGAGTATTCTGACTTGTTTGTGAAGAATGAGTTATCAATATATATGAATGGTGATTTAGTTGTTGGGTTTGATTGAGTTGATTGAGATATGTTTGAGTTATTGTTATGATTCATTAGAAAGATGTTGTTTGATTTGATTTAGACATTCTTGTAAGGATTTTTGTTCATTTTGTAAAGATTGTAGGTTGGATGTGAGATTCTGATTGAGGGATTTGAGGTGATTGATTTCTTTATTTTTTTTAGTGATAGTGATTTGAAGAGATGAAATTGTGGCAGACTGAGAGTTTGTGCTATTTATATCTGAAGGTGCTGGTGTTGTGATAGTAGTGGAGGTAGTGAGTGACTCAAATTTTGATGGTTTAGAATGAATTGATGATTGGGAATCATTGAAGATTGGCATGATAAGAAACTGTTTTTGATTATTAATAATTGTGTTGAGTTTTGTTTCTATTAAATTTAGTTTGTTTTCTAGCAGGTTGAGTTTTTTGTTGAAAGTTTCTAAGTTCTGTTTGAGTGCGAGAATTTCATATGAGTGTTTTGTGAGAGTTGAGTTTGGTAGGGATTCAGATATTTTTGTTATTGAGTTATCAATAGATTTGAATTTGTCTTTGTTAGTTGTGTTAGATTGAAGAAAGGCTTTTTTGTAATTGAGGATTGGTGAAGTGATTATAGATTTGTGATAGGAAATATCCCAGTTTTTATACAGCTTGTTGAGCTATTGGTATTGGTGTGCTTTTTTGTTTTTTGATATGCATGAAATTGTGCTGTGATTAGAGTTAAAGCATATTCTACATGTTTTTACAGTTGGAGATTTTCAATGGAGTTTTGAGTTGCGAAGTGTGAAGTACTGTTGCATGGCTATTGCCATGTCAATTTCATTTTCAAAGGAGATTATAGCAAAGCGTTGTCTGTTGTAATAAATAGAGGAGTGAGAAATGAAGCAAGATTTGGCTTGGATTTTTTGTAAAAAGTTATTAAGCTCGAAAGCTGTTGTTCCATATGGAAGATTGAGAAGTTTGATTGTATATGTGTCTCTTTTTTTAATTATTTCGAGTTGGTTAATTATTGGAAGAATACATACATGATCCGTATTTAGAAGAGTAGACTATTCATTAATAGCTAGTTCTATCTGTTCAGATAATTCGAATTGAACTTTGGTATAGGCCCATTTGAATATGATTTTCTGCATTATGTTGATAATTTTTCCAAATTTTTCCATTATGTGTTGGATCTGATCTTTGGTTATTCCAAGAGGAACATCTCTTAATACTATGATTGTAGCTGGGTCGATTGGATTGAGTGATTATGGTTTTTTGTCAGAAATGTAGTTATTATTTACTGAGATATCTAGGACTACTTGAAGAGATTTATCTGATACGAATTCAGTATAAATGTAATTTGTTTGATCAAGAGAAAATGATTTGACTCTTAAAAAGCCTGGATTATTTTGGAAGATATTGTTAATGTATCTGATGTTGTCTTTAGTATTATTTTTAGAGAGTAATAATTCCTTGATCCATCCTCTGAATCATTTAGTGCTGTATATAGTAATCCATTGATTGTTAGCAAAATCAAGGGATATAATTTTTGGGGTAATATTGTTAGATACTGAGGATAGATTGATTGTGTGATTATTGTATAACATAGAAGAAAGAATATGTGTATTACTGGATGAGGAAAGATTTATTCTAAGATTGGCTAGTTGGGATGAGACTGTGTGAGTATTGCCTACTTGGAGCGTGTTGTTTGTTTGTTTTGTGTTAACTGATTCTGTTTTATCGATATGATCAGTTTTTGCTTTTTTGATATGATTAGCTTGTGATTACGTATTGTGGATTGTTTGCTGAGAAGATTGGAGATCAGATAAATTATCTGGTATGCTGATAGGGATTTGCTTGTCAGTATTATTTGAAGATGAGGAAGAAATATCTAAGAAATTCTGTATAGTAGTGTATATAGGGGAAGAAGAAAAAGAAGAGTTAGTGGTTCTTTTATTTTTGGTGTTATTGGTAGACATGACAATAGAGTATTAGGAGATAATGTTGTGAAATGAATATTTTTATGTATTTTTGAGATTTTTTATATATTTTTGTTTTTTGTAATAAATTTTAGAGAAAAGAAAAATAGAAAATGGGGAGAGTTGAGGTACAAAAATAGTGTTGAGAAATAATAAGAAAGAGAATATGTAAGATAAATAAAGCTTCCTATTAGTAGATTCTGAATATTGTATAGTAATTTTGTTATATTGAGAAGAACTTTTTGTGCTTGGTAAAGTGTGGCTCTGCCTGGTCAAGAGATTGATAGGGAAGAGATACAAAAAGAAGTTTTTGTCACTCTTATTATTATTATTATTATTATTATTATTATTATTATTATTATTATTATTATTATTATTATTATTATTATTATTA
>CAJVPS010003047.1:0-10941 GCA_910591765.1 Ambispora leptoticha
TTTTTACTTTTATTTTAGTTATAGTCTTCTTTGATTAATAGTTTATACTATTTAATCAACTCAAATCTTGAATTATAGTGATTACTAGTGGCTTCACTCAGTTAATCTTTATAATTTCTTTGATTTATTTTATTTTTTCTTTATTTATTTATTCTTTATTAAGATAATATTCATAAATATTGGCACAGGCCTTAGAAATCTTTATCATTATTAAAAGTTATAGTCTAATTTCTCTCTCTTTACCTTTTATTATTTCAGTCTCTCCCAATCCTATATCATTAAGGTGAATCAAAATGAAAATCCACTTACTGATTCGCTGTAATAATATTATTAGTTTTATCTCAAGTTATTTAAATAAAAATCTCTAAAATTTACTTATAAATTTTAATATTTTTATCTGAAATTATAATTAATAATAAATTATATAATTTAAATATATTCTTAAAAAATATTTTTATGATATTAAATACTATAATTATTATATATATATTAGTATAAAGTATATTCTTTTAATAGTTTATTAATAAAATTTATTATAATATTATATTTAAATTTGATAATAGATAATTAAATTATAAAATTTATAATAACTTGTTTCTATTTATATTTTATAATAGTAAGTAATTAAAATAATTCTGAAAGCTATTAATTATTATTTTTATTATACTAATAAGATTTACAATTAATAATATATGTATAAATACTTTTATTTATCTTTAACTAGTAAAATTATTAAAATATAATAGTATATATTTTATTTATATTAATATATAGTTTAGTATAAAAAGACTAGTATATTAAATAAATATTAATAGATTATTTTTTTAAAATAAAATTTTGATTATATCTTATTTAATTAAGTTATTAGATATTGAAATTTATTTAAATATAAAAATTTTTATTTATATATCTTTTATAAAAAAATTTTACTAATAATAATCTTTTTTAAATTATTATTTCTTAAATTTTCTATATAAAATTAATTAAAATTAATATAAAAATTATATAGTAAATAATTTAATTACTAAACTTTGAATCTTAATATCTTTATAACTACTAGCTTAATTTTTTTGAAATTTAAAATATATATTTATCAAATCTAGAATAATTTACTTGTATAATTTAAAGTTTTAATATTATTAATAATATTTAAAATATTTTTTTTAAAAAAAATAATTTAATTTTAGTTTTTTTTAGTAAAGTAATAATACTTTATATATTATTAAATTAAAATATAATAAAATAATTAAAATAATATAAAAATATAATTTAGATTATTTTATTATATTAATTCAGAATTTAAATTAATTAAAAAACTAAAATTATAATAAAATATTTAACTAAATTAAATTAAATTATAAAATTTATTTAAGATAAATCTAATAATATAATTAAATCTTTTATAATTATAAAGTAATATTAAATAGATATAAAGAAATATAGATATATTAATTATAATTAAAAGAAAATTAATAAAATTTAAATTTAAATTATATATCAATATAATAATTCAAATTATTTAAATAATTATTTAAATTAAATAAAAATATAATTCTAATTTATATAAGTTAAACTTGTATTATTTATTAAGAATTCTAACTTAATTTAAAACTTGAATTAAATTAAAGAATATTAAAGAATCTAAATTGATTTAATTATTTTGAAATAATATTATTATATTAATAATTATATTTTGAATTATAATTAAGTATAAAAAATATATAAAAAATTTAAAAATTTATTTAATAATTTATAAATAAATTTATATCTAGCAAAATAAAGATAAAAATATGATATAATTACTTTAATATTTCTATAAAAGATAAATAAAATAATTACTTTCTTTTAAATAATTAAAATAAATTCTTATCATTCTTAAATATAATATTATTATATAATAATTAAAATTCAATTATAAATAAATATTTAATAATATATTTCAGAATAAAAATCATGTCATATTAATTTTTTGTAATTAGAATTAATATATTTATAAATATAATTATTTCTTGTATAAATCATTATTATTAATATATACTACTTTTCAAATTACTAATTTTAAACTTATTATTTTAATAAATATAAAAAAATTCAGTCAAGAAATTATGAATACTTTCTTATATAAATTCAAAAATATTTTAGAATAGTTATAATAAAGATATTATACTAGATATTATAAAGAATTATAATTTATATTTTCAAATAATAATATTTATTTTAGATTCTATTTTAAAAATAAATCAATTATGATAATTTTATCAAATTTATTTTTGATAATGATAAAGATAATAATAAAAATAATAATAATAATAATTAAAAACTGCATAATTAATATCTTCAATACTAAATATTTAATTATTATATTTGAAAAAGCAAGATTAGTAATTATAGAAATATAATTATAGAGATTTTTTAATTATAATTAATTAAACACCAGAAAATTCAAAAAGATAGCTATAAAAAAAGTGATTATAAAAGTTGTGATTATAGAGAAATCTGACTGTATGTTTATCTGTTAGTAAAAAGTTTATGAATTAGCACGTTCCAAGACGTTCCGCCACGAAATATTACATGAAAATTCCGAGTGTTTTTTCGGGATGGATTTATTGTTTTAGTTAATTTTATAGAAATGCTTTCAAATTCATCACTTTACCAAACTCTTCCATGTTTTAATTCACTCATTAATTTCTTCATGTTTTAGCGTTAGGAAATTCCAAGGAGCTGTAAAGTACAGATGTATTTAGTTTGTAATCCTCAGGAACACTATCTTAGGTCTTTCTTCGTTATAAATAAGAGGTTTGTTTCACATAATCAATCCAAGCTATAAATATCATCAGCTTTTAGTGCAAGGAAGAACTCCATAAAGTTCTCGATCTGATAAGTCATATTCTTGACATAATTCTATTTTTGATATTATAACCATCCTATTTACAATGGATCTACCGACACCCAAAATCCCGATGTCCAAAATCCCGAAATGACAACATCCCGAGTACCAAAAATCCCGAAATGCCAAAATCCCAAAATGCCAGCATCCCGAAATTCCAAAATCCCAAACGCCCAATATGCCGAACGCCTAAAATTCTGAACGTCCCAACATCCCGAATGCCCAAAATTCCGAATGCCCAAAATCCCGAATGCCTAAAATCCCAACTTACTAAAATCACGTCCTTACTCTTTTTAGGTATGTGAGATTTTAAGATATTGGATATGTTGACATTTTGGTTTTAGGAATTCGGGATTTTGGGTATTCGGAATTTTAGGCATCGGGATTTTGGACGTCGGGATTCTCATTTACATCATTCTTTTATAATTATATTCTTAATTACATGTAAATAGGGGAGAGCTGAAAAGTTTTGCGCGTGGATGTTTATTTCCAGAACTGTTGTAATAATTATCAATACAACTATTTAATTCCTTCAAAGTACTCTCTGTTAAACTCTATACAGCATTCTAGCTGATTTCACCAACTCTGGAAAGAGTTCTCATAGTCCTCTTTTGGGATACCTTTAACAACTGTTTGAACAGTCCATGCCAAATTTTTGATCTTATCAAATCTCTTTTCCTTTAGTTCTTTTTTTATTTGAGAGAATAAGAAAAAATCACAAAGAGCAAGATCTGGACTGTATGGTGGGTGGGGAAGAAGTTCCACATACATATTACAAAGATATTCCATTAGAATTCTTGCCTTATGTGCTGTGACATTATCATGATAAATCATAATGTCACAAACAGTCATTCTATCCCTTTTTTTTCATAAAGTTTGAAAAAAACTTTTGATAGTATCTTGTTGACATAAAGATTAGTGTTAACTATCTGTTCTTTTGAAATCACAAATTGTGTAATAACTCTATCTACAGAAAAAAAATATGCAAAATCTCAAATTTTGAGCTGCCTTTACTATTTATGGTCTCATAACTTATTCACTTCCTTATTTGAAATAGTAAAGAAATATATTCATATTCATTACTAATAATAATATTTTTGTATTTTCTATCTAAAATTTTTAATAATTGCTTGGAAATTTTGATATAATTTCATTTATATTTCTTGAAAGCCTATGAAAAACCCATTTTGCACAGAGTTTGTGAAGACTTAGCTCTTTATGTAAAATATAAGAAATTCTTTTATAAAAAATATCAACTTTATTAGCTAATTCTTTAATAGAAATATACAAATCATTACTAACAAGAGCCTTGATCCTGGCAATTTTTTCTGATATTACTGCTTTACAAGAATATTCAAAATGTGTCTTGTCTTTAATTTCTTCTTATTCATCTTTGAATATAGCAATCCAGTATCTAATTATACTAATAAATAATGCTTATTTCCTTCTACATTCTTCAACTCTTCATGAATTCGAGTTGCATTTCTGACATTTTTACAAGAAGTGAAAATAAAGTATCATTGGTTTTTATGGCTCATTTGCTTCCAGTTGTTTTGTTATGCTTGACAAAAAAATTGGTTTCTTGATAATGAGATAATGAATTTGCTTCTACTTTTTTTTCATTTATTACATGAAAGCATATGCATTTAATGATTATTCCTAATTTTAGTTAAACTGATGCAATCTCGAGTTAGAGAGCCACATGCAAAACTTTTCAGTCTTTCACGTATTATAAAATAAATTGTATTTTGAAGAACACATAATGATAATAAACTTTTCTGCAAAATGAAAATAATCTGGAGGAGCATGGAAAAATAATCAGAATGAGAATAATTGGCACAAATTATATTAAATAAAAAGAACAATCAGATTTTGACCTTTCTTTGTGAATATATGTTTACAATCATTTTACATGTATCATAAAAGACTCTTTATTAGAAGAAAATGGTAGATCTACAAAATTTACTGTGATTTTAGTTATTTTAGTTTTCGTCATAGAAATTTTTCCCAAGAATCTTTCTCTGTCCAATCATGTCACAACGCACTTAGACAAATCTGAAAGTATTTAAGAATCATCCTTCTTATCATTACTCCTTTACTTAAAGCTCTTATTATATAAACTATAACTTTATTTCAAGACCGTCAATCACAATGATACTTGCTGACTTCGCAAAATTTAACTCTGAAAAATATAACACATTACCCAAGGTCGATGTTGCCTCCAGCATATTATTACAGTATTCTAACTTCACAGAGTTCCTAGAAAAAATCTATTCCTTCACCAAAAGAACACTCCATTTAACTCGGAGTTCGATTAATTCATCGTCATATGAGAGTGAATGAAGGAAGAGTGATGATTGAGAAGTTACAGTGCCCCAGCTTTCATCACTTCAGCTGATTTCCCAAATGAACAAGTTTATCCTGCGGGTTGGTTACTTGAGAATGATAACAAGTTGTCAGCATTTGAGTATTCGACGGATGTTCAGGTGAAGCGTACTCTCGAAAAACTTATCAAGAATTCAAGTATTTTCTTGAAGTTTTGTGAATTGATCAAGGAGTATCACCTTGAGAATTCACTTGCACCTTGTATCACAGCACGGGATTCATTGCAACCTTTTGAGAAAAGGACAGGATTTCTGGAGACAACTTATTTGAAATCTGATGCAAGTATTGTGAAAAATAATAAAGATCAGGCAGTGTGCTGCCATGAGAATGCTTCAATTATTACTACTTTGTGGGCATATCCAGTAAACGATCATTGTTTTAGTGGTGGCAATCATAATCATTCACTGTGTTCATTGTTTTCACTGTGGTAATCATTAATGTAATCATTTCTTTGAAGTATTACGTATATTCGTGTATTGAATGCTGTGTTATTATTTTTTGTGTCAAATATTTCTTCATGTACCGCAAAAAATATATTTTATTGACATTATAATTTATCGTGTACAAATAAAAGTATTTTCTGCATATAAAATATGAATATCATTCCCTGTGGTTCTCATAGCATAAAGTTTTCGTGTATCAATGCTTTCGAATCTTCATAAAATAAAATGATACCTCATTACGAACGTACTGGCAAATTTGTGTTAATGAAATATGTAATGCTTTGGATGTTTTAATTACATACCACAAACACCTTTACTTATAGAGCTGAACGTTCTAACAAATCAACACCAATAAAAAAAATGCTGCATTTGTAATCGACCTGAATAAAATTTACTTTCACTTTAGAAAATGTTTATTTTACCTCTTGTATAAACTCCTGAGTAATTTGTTTCGAATTATGTGGTGATTTCGACACAATTTTGTATTCTCCAATTGTTTAATTTATCTTTTTCATGATCCCAATATATAGCTACTGGTCTTCAGCTAAATAATTCATCGTTATAAATTAGTTTGTGATATTTGAAACATTCATCGCAGGACCCATATTTACGTTGATAGTCAGTACATTTGATTCCATCTTTGAGTTCACTTTATATTTGTGAAGTTCAGCATAGAAGGCATGCATTACTATCAAGTAATCGTTTGTAACTGGGATTTTAGTCCTCCCATAATATGTTATCCAGGCGCCACAATCATAGCTTTTAAGCCATGTTGGAATCTATTTTTTGAAAGATTAACTGTATTAGAAAGAATAAACAACATTGATTTGGATAATGCTCATTTTTACCTCATTTTTAAACGCTGGAGTAATTTGCTTTGAATTGTGTAATGATTTCAACACAACTTTACTTTCTTCGTGTCGTTTAAATTTATTTTCTGCATGATCCCATTTGTAATACAATGTACCATCCACAAAGGTTGCTTTATAAATTGACCCAAAATCTCCTTTTGTAAGATATTCAGCGTTTGTAAATGGAATCCATTCGAATTTGAATTTATATTTATAATTAAATTTGTTGCATTCTTTTATTAGATTGTTGATATTAATATCTTTATCTCCACTAGACAATTCATCGTTATAAATTCGTTTGTGATATTTGAAACATTCACCACATTCCCAATTATTTTGACACCAAGTGCATTTACTAAAATCATAAGTATTGTGAACTAAGCAGCATTCATTATATTGACAATCGTCACATTCATTACAATTATGAGCATTTGATTCCATCTTTGACTTGACTGGATAATGCATGTATTGGTTGAAATGATAGAAAACAAACGAGAGATAATCGTTGTCGTTATTTGGTGTGTATGTGTTCAAATTCAGTGTTACGATAAAACGTACGGTATATGCCCCTATTGCAAATGCGTCTAATATGAATGCTTACGTACCACATGAATATATAATATTTAGCCACGTTTTTTCACAAAAACGGAACAAAAAATATCAACTTTTTCGCCTGCTGCAATAGAATACATGTAGTTGGAAGATGCTGTATCAAAAGAACAAATAAAAGTTTTTAAATTTAATCAATTTTCCAATAAATCAGTAATCGGAAATGGTGCGTTCGGTGAAGTATATAAAGCCGAGCTGAATGATGATGGAGATTTAACTGTTGCTAAGAAATAAATAAACAATTTATTAAAGAGGTTTCAATTTATTTAAGAATTGAATATTTAAATTCAATACTAATGTAAAAATTCTCTGATTCATGTAATTTTTAAGATGTAAATTAGTCAATCTATAAAATCACTTTTTATATTTATATATAGTGATTATCATAAAGATTTGGAATTTTTAAATTTGTATATCAATTATATGATAAAGAATGAATAGAATTTTGTGAAAGTTTTCAAATATATATTTTTTGATATAAAGAACAAAGTTACTTAAGATATATTGATATAATATCTTGTTAAAAATACCATGAAATTATAAAAAACTAAAAACAATCATAAATGTAGCTAACTTTATATCTTTATTGAAAAAGAATTATATCAAAACTTGTTTTACAGTTTATAAAGATGTGTCTAAATTATCAGGCAATTTTGACAATTTTTCATTATTCTATCCACTATATCAAAATTCCGAATATTTATGAGTGTACTTTGGGCGCGCGATATAAAATTTCTAAATATTGTTAATATTCATATCTTGCGATTTGATTGGTTTTACCCATTAAAAATCACATGAACCTGAGATTTTTTTTGGTATTCTTGGATCTTGTGATTGCATATGATTAACCGCATGTTGTACTGTATCCGGTTCCCGGATCATGATGATGCGTCGCTTATTGTTTATTTGAGGCTTGAAAAAATAACTATGATGAATTCAGATTTATAACGCGCATTAATTTACGTTTAGGAATAACTTATTAAATCAATTATCGTTATAAATAACGAAGCAGATTTCATACATGAATTAGAAAATCAAAAGAACTTTTTGACGAAAAACACTTCATTGAGAAAATGAGATTTTTGATACGTTTTATTATGTTTATAATCTTATTTGAATTGGATGCGACTTATTCGGATAAGCCACCTTATAATGATGGTGGTTGTAAATCAACCATATATTGTCCGGGTGAATTTTTGGCGACAATTCAGTTAGCACATTTATTTGACGACTCAAAGACATTTGTAGACATGGTAATAATATAAATCATTAATAAATTAAAATAATAAGTTGAAACTAATAAAATTCCAAACAAAATTTGTAAAATAAAATTAGCCTACAAAAAAACCAATTCACGAAGTTCTCCAAGCTTTTTCAGAACTACCATTTCCCCATACTCGATCTTCTCTTCGTGATTTTATTGACACATATTTCAGTTCATCCGAGGGGTCGTTCATATCTACAAATTTTCCTGACTTCAATCCATTCCCTAAATTTCTCGAAAAAATCAAGGATAATACATTACATGCTTTCGCGAGTGTAATCAACAGTTACTGGCCGGATTTATCGAGGCGTGTTGTAAATGATAGGCGTTTATGCGAGGGTTGTGTTGACAGTATCGTTCCAGTTAAAAATGCTTATATTGTTCCGGGTGGTAGATTTAGGGAATTTTATTATTGGGATTCTTATTTTATCTTGGAAGGGTTGCTGGTTAGTGGATATTTTCGTATGGCGAAAGATATTATTGAGAATTTTTTGCAGATAATAGACGAAATTGGTTTTGTGCGTAAGTATTATTTTTGCTATTAATTAATTTTGTATCGATATTCATATAAAAGTTGAATACGACTTTATTGCAATCTCTCTTTTCAGCAAGTGGTAATAGAATTTATTATTTGAATCGATCGATGCCTCCACTTTTGACTCAAATGGTTAGAATTTACTATAAAGCGACAAATGATTTTGATATGATGAAATTTGCATTACCGATGCTACTAAAAGAATACGAATTCTGGCAAAAAAATACCACAGTTCACGTTGTTGCAAACAATCATTCTTCAAAGAAGCAATACACCTTAAATCGATATATAGTCCACAACTCAGATCCAAGACCAGAAAGTTTTCTCGAAGATTACTTCATCGCAACGAACGCTACTTGGTTAAACGCGACAGGTCGAGCAAACCTATATGCAGATATAGCCACCGCAGCTGAAGCAGGTTGGGATTTTTCATCTCGTTGGGTTCGTGCCGAGAAATTGACAGAATACCTTCAAAATACTTCTTTTACCAGACCGAATAATTATACGCTACTTCAGAACTTAGATACTAGATCGGTGATACCAGTAGATTTGAATTCCATTATGTATATGAATGAGATTACGTTGGCGGATTTCAATGCAGCAGTTGGTAATTTAAAATTAGCAAATTCTTTTAGAAAGCGTGCTAAAGACAGACGTGAAGGGATGATCGACATTTTTTGGGATAAAAATAGATTAAGTTTTTGGGACTTTAACTTGACGAGTGGGAGGCATACGCCCGTTGCTTCTTTGGCTGCTTTTTTTCCATTTTGGTAAAGTAATTGTCATTATTTTATGTAATCAGTCGTTTTCCTTAAAATGCTGATTTGTGGCATAATTGTTTTAAAGGGCAGGGATCTATCCAACTGAAATTACAAACAATTTAACAGCAGCTAAAGAATCATTTAGACTAATAGAAAAATTACTAGAAAAGTATCCAGGGTCACTTCCTGCTACAGAAATTGATACAGGATTACAATGGGACTTTCCGAATGCGTGGCCACCATTACAATATGTCATTATTGAAGCTTTATTGAACGTAGAAAAATTATATAATGAAAAAGACAATATTAATACATTCAGCGAACTTGCGCGTCTGGTAGCACAGCGTCTCGTTTCATCAGTTTTATGCACTTGGCTAGAAACTGGTGGTGAAATTCGCATTTCTACAAAGAAAAAAGAGAATTTCGTGAATGACGTGGGTCATATATTCGAAAGTAAGAAACATCGCATTTACAATTAAAAATGAAAATATCGGAATAGTAAATTTTTGATATTTCCTTTAAATAGAGTATAATGCCATGAATTTGACTATGCCTGGAGGCGGTGGCGAATACGTAGTACAAGCAGGGTTTGGATGGACTAATGGAATCACGTTATGGATTTTGGAGAAGTTCAGTGAAATACTACAAGAGCCGGAATGTGTTGTAAAATTTAAGCGCGAATAATTATTCAGAAGTAATTATGCTATAGTTATTATTTCATCGTTTGTTTTTTATAAATTATGATTGCTACGATTACTAAAAATTCTTTGTTATCCCCTTAATGCGTGATCTATAATTATAATCAAATCACTATTACATGTACTTCTTCATTTTTTTTTACATACAGTTATTACATTATTATTTTATAATATAGATATTTCTTTTTTCAAATTTCTACTAAACTTCCTACCTTTTGCTTCAAAAACCTGTAGTAAACGATTTATAATTTAAATAGATGTGTAATAGCTATATTTACAAGATAGCTCTCGAAGGTCAGAGGGACAGGAATGCGTGGTATGAAGAAAAATAACAAAATTATTTTAGATTCTTACCTAATTACGCTTCGACTTTTATTTCTTTTGTGCAAACACGAAATCGATTGCTTTATTTCTTTTGTGCTGAAAAAACTCGAAGGCTTTATTTCTTTTGCCATAAAAAGTCGATGCATTTCGTTTAATTATTTGATTATTTAATATTTTGATTGGA
>CAJVPS010003048.1:0-10941 GCA_910591765.1 Ambispora leptoticha
TGGCAGTGCGAATGCTTTTATGTCCTTATAGTCACAGAAGAAAAGTAAATTATAACTCAAAATACCTGAATAGTAAACGTGCGTTTAAATTTTTCTTGTTGCATAACATTTATTACCATTGTCGCAGTATGATTCGGATTATTTTCGTCTTTCATCCATTCTGCAATTGTTGGATCCACAGTAGCATGAATAATTGTTTGATCCAAGTCAACAATCAACGAAAGTTTTTTCGATTTTTTAAGTCTTTCGGCAGTCTCTTGTTCTAATCTTTCTGCCTCCTGAGAATCAATTAATTTATTATATTCCAAAAAATGATTAGATAATGCTTTCGAAAACCAAATAAAGAAATAAATAAGTCAACAGCTTACGGATTGGCTAACAAATAATCGTGCAGCATCATGTGCCATATTTATTGTGGCACGTTGTGTTTCCACTCTAAGATAATGAAGCGTTTAAAATGAATTCTGAGTTGACAAAGAATAGTGGTAATGATATTTACCTGGTGCAATCCTGCCCGCACAGCGCACAAAGTCCTCCAAATAATATATCATGCGGGCATGGTAATTTTATGATAACAGTAACTTCGCTAATACAAAGAAAATTGTCAGAGTTCACAGTCTAATGCTGTTGTTAAATCATTCAAACTAGCGTGATATAAAGATTCGTACTCTGTGTTCTTAATTTGTTGATTTGGTTGAACTAGAATTTCAACCACTTCTCCTTCTACAGGACTCTTGAAAAATTCACCGTGTGTTTGAGTTACCTTTTGTTTCTCTGTTATGTTACCGTTTTCATTTACAAGCTCTTGTTCTAAGTTTCCAACAACATATTTATGAAAAAAGAGGGAATCATTTTTTGTAACTTTGTCTCCTATTTTTGCAGATATTCGAGTAATGGTTGCTGGCAAGTGATCCTGTGGTAATTTAACTTCATACGTTTTCGGCTTCTCTTCCATATTCATCGTAATTGATAATTGATAATACTCTTGTGTGTTAATGTCAAAGAACTTGTTCGAAAGTTTGAAATTTTATTTGTATTTCACGAATAACAAAAAGTTAGTCTCGAGGAAAATAGAAACTGCGTCAAAGAGTAGTTTTAAGAAACGAGTGTACATGTATTTCTAAAACGATCAAAATTAAATGTTATGTGTTTATGTGTTGAGTGGCTCAGGCCAATCACGATCGTGCAGGAACATTTTAAATTGTCCCACGATCACCCAAAAAGATTTTCCCTTGTCCTATGCCTTTTTTTTAAGTTTTTAATATTATTCCTCTATTAAAAATTATCAATGATTAGAAAGTTGCCTCGAAGAGCTCCGATGACCTCCAAGCGCGGTCATCAATATTACAAGGGTATGAATATAAATAAAAGATGATATTTTTGTTGGAATACATGATTAAAGTTAATTTATGGTTAATAATACATAATAGGTACTGGGTCGGGTGCCATGGGATGGCATACCAAACGAAGTATTTCTTCAAATTATTATCAGCATATCGTATAGTTAATTAGTTGGTGATGATAATGATAATCAAAATATTTATTTTAATCTTAGGTGGGTATATTATTGATTGGAATAAAGTTCGTACTTATGTAGTACCTCCAGATTTGGATACTTGTGAGGTATGTACGCTTTAACGTATCATAGTTTTACCAGTAAGAGGCTCTTTAAAAATATTTCTAGAATACCTTATTGTCCCGAGTTGAAGTATATATTCTAAAATTTGGGTTAGATCCGCAGGGAAACTTTATATCAAAGACCCTCGTGGAGTTTCTTATTAGAAACTATGTTCACAGCAGTTGCTTTGAACTATGAATTCATCTTATTTTTTCTATTACTAGTTTAAACCTTATGTTTCTCCCAAGACACCAAAATACAAATACGACATGACACCGGTAAAATATTACAATTTGATCAATGAAAAATGGAAGCAAAAATTCATAAATTCGAAACATAAAAATTCTGCCATTGATCAACCGCGTGAAGCACCGGTTCTTAATAAAGTTGATTAATTTAATCAAAAATTGAATTTATCAAGGATCATGTTATATTTGAATGGCACGATCAGAGAATTGACGTTAAATAATTTTAGAGGCTGTAAAAATTTAGATTATTTATAAATTTCAGCATAAATTTCAACATAAATTTCAAGATAATTTTTCACAACATGATGATTAATCACCATTTTGGTTTTTCATTGGGACTTTTGATATTGCCATGAAGTCTTGAAATCAAACCATTGTTAATTAAATGATTTCTAATATTTTCAAAGTAAGTTCTATCAATATCAAGCATATTGAGATAAGTTTTTTGACAAAGTAGTGTGTTATGATTTCAATGGTAAAAGGTTTTTGTTAGCACGAATTTTATTTTTCAGACGTCGGCTAGTACTTATTACACCACCATCCATTGCTTTTAATTGAGCCATTAAGAAAATATCTTGTTCTGGTTTAGAAAGAGCTTGAAAGGCCTCATGTAATTCAGCCAATCTTTCTTTTGGAACTTTGGCTGAGCAACCACAACCACAACCATTCTCCAAAAAATTGATTGCTTGTTCATATTCAGCTGAAGGACCATTTTTATTACTTTTCATATACAGATAATCTTATATATAAATTTTACTTTGTTAAAATTTATTTAAAAATACAGTGAGAAAGATGGATCGACCACATGATGATTTTCGTTATGTCGCAGATTGCACATTTTTTAACAGTTTGCAATTCATGTCAAATTTCAGCAAATCGACAATGGGCCAATGACTTCAACGTATACTGCACCACAAAACCTGCAGAAAGTCGATGCATTCTTTAAAGAAACACCCGCTAAACAATGGGGCGACTTTGCTGCATTTACACGAAAACAACCATCCAATACCGTTGGCAGTATTTTATCTCGATACTCCGGATCTTTAGTTGCACTTAGTAAAGAATCGATCGTGCCAGAAAATGTTCGAGAATATTGTATTGAATTACATAAAGCAGCTACTGTGAGTGTTTTGATAACAGCCCAGATCTAAAAATACAAGCGCTTCATGCTTACTCTTTTTTTTATAATTAGTCTTCGAGGAAAGAACACTTCAAAGAAATTGTGAAGCATGTCATCAAGGTCAAGACAACAGAGGATCGGATAGATAGATTGAAGGTAGAGTCTGATTGACTTTATTGTTATTGTTTGAATTAGTTTAATTGATATTGATTACAAACTTATCTTTGTCCAGAAGGAAGTTACAGCAAAAGCTGAACTTGCAGGTGGCACGCACGTCGCTGTAGCTCTTGATAGCTGGTTTCTTGAAGAAAAAGAACAGGCGCAGGAAGCACAAAACAACTTGGAGGAAGACCAATCTCAAGACAAGTTTACCACTCCTCCTCTAACGCCAGTCAATGCTACTAAACTATTGATCTCACCAAACAAGCGGGTGATGTCAGACGAGGGCATGCAACAGTATGTTTCTATTGCTTGTTATACACTGTGAAAAAAGAAACAAAACAAACCAATACAGCTTACCCAACTTTCTCTGACAGATATATGCATGACGTCAACATCATCTTGGCTGATGATATGACACTGGCAGAACTAACAGCTGAAGTGGGTGAGGAGACAGAAAAGGGGATTACCTCTAGACGAAGTACCAGTCCTGATATATGGATAGCTGTAGAGGCATATGTTGATAGTGCCCTAAAGGCAAGCATGTTCTTCAGAAGTTACCAGACACACTTAATCTACATAGAATAAATCTCATGTTTACAATCACAGACCAAGGACATGGCTATCGAAAAAACCACTGATGACAATGTGAACCTCTTCAAATTGTATTGCAAGAAGGTTTTAGAAGACTTGTACGTACATTACGTATCTTTTGGTTTATGCTTGTCAGAAAATTAATCCATTGTTAAATACAAGCTTCAACATGGTGGATCTGTATCCTAACATGAGCCGCAAAATTGGAGAACGCAAATATTTGGCATACCATGTGGTTCCTCTCTTTAAGTTTTATGAGAAGACCTTCGGTTCAATTGACTTCGATTGGGCTGAAACGCACGTGACCTCCGCAAAAATGATGAAATCGGAAGAGGATTCTGGGATTGTGCTGGCTGATGCAAAGGGGACGCGGATGCTAGATGGACTGGAAGTATGGCATCTTGAAGTTGCTGGGCCTCCCAAGAATTGGACAAGTCGTCATGTACTTGGTGATTCCAAGAAAACGTTGCGAACGGACACCCTCAACCTATTAAGAATTCTAGAGGACAGGCTAGATTGTGATGTCGCTCTTGCTAGCAGGATACAGGTGTTTTCAATGCTAGGTATCGGTAAGTAAGCTATTGGTGTGGCATAATTACAGAGTTTTGATGTATTCACTCCATGTCATTATTCACTTTCTTTCTTTCTTTTAGATACACGAATCACATTATATTCCTTAAGGATGCTTCAGGATGGACGATTTCTTGCAGCAGAGCTGGCTACGGCAATCGTCCCATTTACTTATAGCGGAAGGATGCAGATGAAGGCAGTGCTACGAATGATGGCTATAGTACATGTATGTATTTAAGCGAAGCTTTGTACACATGATTTACGCGTGCATTTTTTTTGTTGACATTCGCACGTGGTTTCTTGCAGGACGAGTTGACGAAGCAAGAAGAGCTAATAGAAGAAATCGATCATTATGTTCAACGTCCTCAAGGAAAGGTTACTGTACGCGACGTTCTGCAGGTACCAAAAAGAATAAGAACAAAGTAGAGCTTCCTAAAGAATTACGATACATCTCCTTAAACCCATTACTATCGGCAAGTTGATGAGAAAGTCTCTTTAGTGGAGCCTAGGTCGACTCGAAGATGTAAAAAAGGGCCAAGTACAGACCCCAGCCAAAAGTTTGGAAACATCTAAAAACAGTTGTAATGTCTTTATTTTCTAATTAATTTGAGTAAATTTTGGCTTGTTTTGTTGCTAAAAATATATAATATATTTCAAAAAATATATAATATATTGCATAATAAGTTTATCAAAACTGGTTGAAAACAGAACAAGTTGTAGTTATTTTTTAAAGATTTTTTTAAAATTGGGTGTTATGATTTTGTTAATCACGCATATGATGAGTTATTCAGTAATTTTGATTAACATAGACACAATAACATGTTAGTATAATAGTATAAAGGTTAGATTAAAACAATTATCTTCTCATAACATTTGACAGTTATGGCTTCAAAATGTAAGGTTTAATATTGAGTGAAAAACATATTCATACATATCAAAAAATTTTGTTGATCAGGTATAATCATGTATCTAGTTTAGTTTTTTCAGAAACAACAAAACACAATTGAGTACATGTTTATTAGTACAAAATGTAAATCATGTTGTAAAAACAAAAAATGATATATTGTGTCTCAAGCAGGTATATTTTTAAAAAAATGAAGTTTTGTTTTAATTAAAAAAGTGTTTACAAACTTTTGGCTGGGGTCTGTAGCTAAAGATAGTTGAATCGTGGTTTTTTGACTGCAAGTGACATACTGGTTGCTGAATATAGAGTGTGCAGCTGGCTACGAAAATGCCCCGATGTCCATTAATTTTATTAGTCGTTTCTTATGCTTCAGGCGCTCATTACGACGATGCAACAAACAATAAAAACAATAATTTACCTCTGGTCGTCCACACCTGACAGAACGCGAACACCCTCCCGCGCGAGCGCATAAATCTGACGCGAGCGTCAGACCTTAGGGGAAGTGCAAAAACGCTAGCGTCCCGCGTTCCTCTGAGATAGGAACATCCTCTCGCGCGAGCGCATAACTCTGACGCGAGCGTCCGAGCTTAGAGCGGATGTCAAGGATGCGTGATCCCCCTATCATCAGTGGTAAAGGCGGACGTGATAATAATCAGTCTTGGACTAACAAGTAAAACTTTGATTTTATTAACGTTGTTGATCGCGATGAAAATCAATTAATACCCTAGCCACGGCAAAAAAAAGTGTCGGGTCATGTGTTTTTTAAGGGGTAAACCAATCAAATCGCAAGATAATTTTTTTGCCGTGGCTAGGGTATTATACTATCGCATAAACGATGGGATGCATATTTCACTTACCAGCCACATCAGCCTATCATTTGTGTCATGTGACCAAATGTTCACTTAGGTTTTGTTGCAGTCTGCCCCATATAATAAATAACACTTTAAATCGCCTTGTTTAGCTACATCAATGTTATGAGAATGATATATATATATGAACGTAAAACCATAGCTTTTTGAGGTAGTATGTATTTCGGCAATGACCCAATATTCTAATAAAAAGCACTAACTAAACTACCTTTTTTTGCTACAAAGACTAGCCATATTACATAATACCAAAACTAGGTTCTATTTTGATATCTACTCGGGTTGTAATAGACACCCGCTAGCCACTCTCTCACGAAAGCCATCAACATATGCGGCTAAATTTTCGGCATCGTCCAACCGCATACCAGAAGACCTGACTGTTGGACCAATCATACGTTCCAATAGTCCTAACGCAAGACGGATCTCGCTGACTTGTTGAATGATTTGTTGGTTGGCTATCTCTAACGCCTTAGATTCTTCCCGTTTCGTTTCTGAGTCGGAACGGATCAAATGGATGCGAGTTCGAAACGTATCAATTTCATTAGTGCTCGTTTGGCTTAGACTGGAGAGATGAAATTGTTTAGCTTCTTTTTCTGGACGGATGAATTTATTGGAATATGTTAATGATGAAAAAGAATGGATCAAATTTCAGAAGACATGAATTTTACCGTTATGATACGCTAAAAATTCTTTGGTAAAAATCGGAACATTGAGCTCAGTATCGGAATTGGAATCGTCAGTTTCTTCTGTTGTTTGTGATGATTTAGTAGAATTCAATGTCTTTATAATCATCGTTCACTCATTCTTTATACCTGAAGTGATATTACTCGACAGATCAGAAACATCGTCAAGACTCTCAAGTTCCTAACATGATTTTTAGTTTAGAGCAGCTGAATTGCTAATAATAGTCAAAGCATATGGATTATAATCAAAAACTTACGGAGGTACTAGGGCTTGTTTCTCGGCGATTCTTTTTCTCGGCGCTCATGTCATTTATATTCTGCGTAGTAGTGACCGAAAGATTGTCTTCACCGTCATTCTCATCAGAAGAGGAAAATGACGTGGAAGAAGATTCGTGATAGTTAACCACTTTGATGCTACGTCCTGTTGTACGCCTTTGATCGGGACGATAATTATTACTGTTACTTTTATTGTTGGTGCTTTTGTTGTTGTTATTGTTGTTGTTGCTGCTGTTATTGTTGATATTATTATTGGGAAGACGTACACGAGCAGGACGCTTTTTGATGGTAGCGCGATTGTTTCTTGTCGTGATTGTGGATGATGATGATATAGAGGAAGATAGCGGAGCTGGTGGTGTTGGAGCTATATTTATCCCTAAAGATCTTTTTTGTATACAAATTATTTATTTATTGAAAATAAAGAGCTCAATAATCCGACTATAAATATGTGTATTTCAACCTATTATTAATAGAACGGGCACGTTGAGCACGCGTCAGTGTCATCCCGTTTTTCAAATCAAAAAAAAAAAAAGATATCGCAACAAAAAAGTTCGATTCCCAGAATAATGTATCTTTATATAACAATACAATCTGACATAATATCGTATTTCCGCCTGTGATTGTTGTATGATTGCTGCCTTTGATTTGATGGTTGGCTGGGCTGCCTGTCATTGTCAGGATCATAATGCGATTGATAATTAAAAATGTCTAAATCGTCTATTGTTAATATATATATGTTTTCCTTCATCCGTTAAAAATTTTTCTCATCATTGTTTCCGCATTAATCATAGTCTAATTAGAAACGTAATATGTGTGTGCGTGATATTACCAAAGGAATTCGCATCACTTCAGAGGGAAACAGTTCTCGGGATCTACTTGATGGGATCGCACGTGAATGATGATAGATGTCAAGATTCAATCATAAATCGCGGATACTTTCACGGTTCCCATTTTTTTGTATATTTTTGAGGGCTAACTTCCTTATAAACATGTCTCTTATTTCAAAGGCGATACTTGGTCTTTCATATCCTCAAATACATGCGCGTTTTTATGCTACTTTGGCTTATAACAGCCCAAAAAATGGTGAAATAAATCAGGTGCCAACAGATCAGAAAAAGGAAGGGTTGGAAAGTGTTATTTCTCATGTATCACCTGGTCCGTCCGTGTTTTTCAAGTTTTATTATGTATTTTCGATTTAAAAAATTCGATGAATTAAATTTTCCTTTTGCAAATAAAGGCATAAATAATGCTTCGGCTTGGTTATCCCATCCAAGTGTCTCGGACCCAACTTTTCAAGTATTATCACCGGGAAGTCTAGGCGCCTTGCTTTTAGTAAAATTACCGCCAAAATCCGAAATATATGCAGTGCCTGGAACAGCTGTTGCTGTATCAAGCAAAGTGTGAACTATTTTTAAGAGATTGACCGCGCGTCGTCTTTGTTCAAAGTTTTTTGCACAGATGAAATGATTTTTCATCCGACTTGATCATTTTTAAATCTATAGGTTGCAACAGAACGTACCGTTGACGGAAATTTTGTGATTGCTCTTGGACGGAAAATAGCGGGAGGACAACTTGTATATCACAAAGTAAGGCATTCGAATTGTTAAGTTGCTGGATAAAGCTTGAATCTTTTATTATTTCATGCAAATTATTTTGCGATTGGCATGCAGTTCACGACTGAATCACTTCCAGGAGATGTTCTAATGACACCTGGCGCGTTGTCCGATATCGCCGCTATTTATATGGATGGCAGGTCAGAGTATTATGTGCGAAAAGGAGCGTTCTTAGCGAGAGGACCACGCGTTACACTGAAAATTGGTGGCGTGAAAGGAATGGCAAGTATCTTAATTTTTGTCACATTACTTAGCAAAATACAAGTAGTATTATTATTTTAGTGAATATTAAGACAAATCTCGACTTTATGTGTGTATTAGGGCGCTCTAAGATCTTTTGCTTATCGGGCCACTGGTAGAGGAACATTAGTGATCACAAATTATGGTGCAATACATCGTCTGGTATTGAATGCTGGAGACGAATATTTAGTCAATCCAAAGTATAACTTGAATTTTCTATTATTTGATATACTATGAATATAGATCACGACTTTGAATTAAAAATTTTGTTACAATACATAATCAAGACATTTAATCGCATGGGACGCGTTGACTCATCCATCAATATCATTACCGTTAATTAAATCCTCACCGAGTCGAGGTCGTAAGATCGTCGAAAACGTTGCTTCAAAAGTCTCGGAAAGAATGCCAACGGTTGTAGAAAATTTTCGAAATAGTCCTTCGGTGAAACCAACGCTGGAAACGATGAAACGGATTTCCGTGAAGACAAGGAAATGGATCTTTGGAGGGCCGGTATGTTCGTTGAATTTTATGCTTGTATTGATTAGCAATTCATATTGATTTTTTGTGATTAATTTTTAGGAATTTTTAAAACTCTCGGGACCTGGTGATTTTTATTTAGCAAGTAGGGTAGAACCTATCTTTGGCGAATTTAAAACGTAGATATTTTTTTTATTATATAAATCAATGTTTAATTCGTCTAGGAAAGATTAGACAATATTCATCATTTTTTATTTCTTATATTATTCTTGTATTTAGATTAACTTCACCTTCGATAGAAGAAATTGAAGACACAAAAATTCAATTAACACCGCCATCAACAACCCCACGTCCACGTCAACCGCTAGAACCACCTAGGATGTCATATGCATTAGTCACAAAGAGTGGCTACGTCACATTCACAGATGAACCAGTGATCACTCCATTGTCGTCAGCTTCCTTTGGAAGTGATAAGCGATCGATAATTGGGAGAATTACATCAGGGAGTGGATTATTACAGCTTAGACGATGGATTCTTCCTAATCGAATCGCTTTTAAAGATACGAAAAGAGAATGATGGTGATAAGAATAGTAAGGGGAATTAAAAAAGCTCTTTCTCTTAATAGTGTTGTTTTTGAACGCAAAAAATTCATGACATTGAGTATTATTAGATTGTATTTTTGTTTTTTTTTTTTTAATAATTAATTTAATAGCATGAAGATATCATGCAGGTTATAAAAAATAATAGGTAATGATCGTTATACTATCGTGTAGTTTACAATTATGGAAAAACTTTGAACGATTCCCACTGATTGGTAGTTTCATCAAAAAGCCATTTCGTACGTTTATTTGGAGTCGTGTATAACTGTAAGTAATCAACTGCATTTGCCTTCATAACAATCAATGCGAAATTTTCCAAAGCTTTTTTCACCAGTTCTTTTTCAGACTCTGTTTCTCCAACAGCTGACAACTTTTCCAAATAATTATCCTCTTCTTGTTCTTTAATTGGAGTTCCTGGTGTTGGACGTGTATAAAACGCGCGTAGTTCAGCTGGCATTTTATGCCAGAATCGTATTCTTTCCGCTTCCCAATTAAATTCTGGAGTTGGTGGAGTAAAGTAGTTTGTTGCGAGGGTTTTTGATGGGAAAACTGCGAGTAATGAGTGTGATGGGTGCGGAAGTACGTATGCGTCACCGCTAAGGCGAAATTGTTCGCCTGTTACGGAGAACCACCTAAATATTAAATAAATCAGTTTATTCCATAGACTAAATTATCATAAAACGTATTTGACACGTACCACGCCGCTTCAAAACTAGAGTTTTGCAAAAGATGATTAACCACTTGCGATCTGAGATCTGTCGTTACAACTAACAAGCCACTCTTAATTTGTGGCTCAGCAGCCACAATTGGTGCTGGTCCACCATTATCATAATTATTTTTTTCCCCGGCAAATCCACGAAAAACCACAGTTCTGTTTGCTGGGCGTAGGGTTGCCCTTGAAATTGAATCCAATATGAATAAATAAAGTTAGTCTTTACTATGCATATCGTATCCCATATAGGTTCAAGTC